>WOVY01010997.1:0-217974 GCA_013436015.1 Rhipicephalus annulatus
TTTTTTGGGGCGGGGGGGATGTTTTCGCAAATGAAATGCACGCTTCAAGAACTACTAAAGTAAATATATAGCTTTGGAAGAAATGCATGAAGAACTATTCGAACACGACCACTTTTATAAGATTATACGGTAATAGCTACTTAAGACGGTCGTGTTTTGCGTGTGTACGATAACATACTTCTATTAGCATGAATGTATTTGCATTGTACTTGCTTTGCTGCCTTATCTTCAATGTATGGTATTTTATATACATCATCGAGCAGCACCTGAGCTACTGCTCTGAATATACAGACTTTAATCATGTTTGTTACCAGAGAACAATTTCTAGAGGGTACATTAGCCGTTCCTTGAAAACATAATGCACATCCAATCTTAGAGTATCTGTGAGACTTCAAAGAATAATAAAACTTAGTAGACATAAAGAGATCTACTTCCCCATTATACAACGCTAATGTTAAAGGCACTTTATTATGTGGGCTTAAAATGTGGAAGCACTTAATTTCGCGTCGTCGACAGCTTCGATTTCAAAGATTTATCACTCTCATGGGCAGCTTTGTGAGAGAAGCACCGCTAGGCGGCAGAAGGCTCTCCTAAACAGTTTTTCAAACAGTGTTCTTTTTTTCGCAGGGTCAGCGAAATCTGCTTCCTTATCTCACTGTACCAGGCTTTGTTTGCGCACCATGTGGGACACATACGAAGCTTACGAAGTGGGTACGGACATTGCTTGTTCATTGTGTTTTTGAAACGACAACTTTCGGTATTTTCTTTTGTCTTGGACTACGGCTTTGCCTTTCCCGTGCCAGCTCCTACAGAATTATTCAGCCTTATCTACCCTTTTACGTAGCGTGTGACTTGGGCATGTTCCGACAATTTAATCCAGGATATCGAGAAAGCAGACGAAAGCGAATGTACGCGTACATTTTTGCTAACACAAAGGACAAGGCAACCGAAAATTACAGCGATGCATCGCAAATTTCAATACGTGTAATTATATATATTTCCCATATTATCGAGCACTTCTGCCATGCCAGCAATATCGAGCACTGGTGATCTTCATTCGGTGACATTTTGTTGTTGCGACGAACATAGGAAGTAATATGTGTCTTGTCCACCCAAGTTCTTCGACACAGCACACGCTGGTAGCTACGGTAGTGCGGACATTCGAAATGCCGAATGTCCGATTTCAGTCGCTTGGCACTCAATTCACTTCTGAAGACGCTTTAGAATTCATAGGAATATTGGAACAGAACCGACGTTGTAACCAAGAATTGATTCCGGCAGAAATTATTAGACATTTGTTGACGACATGTAAAATGTGCAGCGTCCACCACAAAGTTTTCACTTATGTCTTCGTGGACTCCGCGTATTTGCTTCGCAATATTTCGCTTACTGCGCCAAAATTGTGTACCCCAAACTCCTTAGCCGGCCTTAGCAAACAACAGTGATTGATTGATATGTGGGGTTTAACGTCCCAAAACCACTATATGATTATGAGAGACGCCGTAGTGGAGGGCTCCGGAAATTTAGACCACCTGGGGTTCTTTAACAAGCACCCAAATCTGAACACACGGGCCCAAACATCAGTGACAAACTGTTTTTGTCAACATGCACTCTCGTGTGCACCTCGACCCCTCTTGTTTACAGCTCAAAATAAACACAAGACGAGTGCACACGACAGTGCGCTACGTACCACTGGAGTTTATTGCGTGAAAGAAAACTTGAAATGGCTAAAACTTCACAGCAATAAACGAAGAAAAAGACAGGCACCAAAAAAGATGTAATAAAATAAACACACCTTATCAATTTGTTAGTTTATTTACACTCTCCTTTGGCTGTCTCTCCTTTTTTTACTATGTGGCAGCGGAATTTCACCCATTTCATATATTGTTATGAGAAAGAAACCCTAGCCATGTGTTGCGCGTTGCCCCGTTCTGTCTTTTGTTTCTTGTGTACTTTGTCACTCATTAGCGAGAATAAATTACTGCCTTGCAAATGTATACACCTTAGAAACCTCTTGATTCTCGCTCTCTAAGCTCGTTCATAACTTATGATCATTTTTGTGCAAATCAAACCAGTACACGTAACAAATAAGAACTGGCTAGGCACCGAAGTTGGTACTGGTTTAGTTATGAACCAGCAGCGACGAACGCCATTAAGTGAAAGCCACATATTGTCGGCAATGAACGACCAAACAGTGTCAAAAACTGCTACAAAGGCTGTTTTAGACTTATAAAAAGCACTAGACTAGATACTAGACTGTAGGGTACTATGCTAAGTGGCTACTGTACATACCCACCACCTCTTCTTGTCCCCATTATCACCCTTCATTCCTCTTTCCTTCCCCCTTCCCTTATCACCTGTGTAGTGTAGCAGGCTAGAGCGAACTAGCTCAGGCCGACCTCTCTGCCTTCTAATAAATTCTCACTCTCTCTCTCAGCAGCGACTTGAGTTCTGCTAGAATCTCTAACCTCCTTTATTTTATTTCCCAATCATTCATCGTCTTCCGGTGAAAGACACCAAGCGGAAAGAGCACATACGGTTGACCTGAACGTCTTCCACTTCTCTCTGCTCCTGTGTCTCACACATGCAAAATGAAATTTCTTCTGATATCTCGTAAAGCTGCAGCTCACCAAAGCTTCGCCCTGCCGCGATGGCCTAAAGGCTAAGTTACTCGGCTGCTGACCCTCAAGTCACGAGATCGAATCCCAGCAGCGGCGGCTGCATTTTCGACGGAGGCTAAAATGCTGTAAGCCCGTGTACTCAGGGTTGGGTGCACGTTAAAGAACCCCAGGTGGTCGAAATTTCCGGAGCCCTCCACTGTGGCGCCTCTCATAATATGTAGTGGTTATGGGTCATTAAACCCCACATATCGATCGATCGATCACCGAAGCTTCTGGCGCACGTGTGCGAGCGCACGTAGATTGTTTACATCACGTTCAACGTACTTTCCACTCGCCCAGCTCCTAAATGTGAATTTATTGACATTGCGATTGATTGCTACCACCAGACACCTCATGCCGCATTGTTGGCCGCATTGAGATAAAAACTGGTCATCCATGCAATTACTACACCGGTGTCCCCGCACAATCCATTTCAAGCCTGGTCCACTATGTTTAGCACTGAAGAGTTTGCCATAGCTTCGACCGTCTCGGAAAGCATTGATATTGCGGCCGGCGCCGTGCACAGCTAATGACACACGAAGCAATTTACTGGAAACGATCGCCAACTCATGCGCGTCGTACCGATGCGTTGGAGCGAAATAGTCCGTTTTTCCTCTAAGCGAAAAACGTTCCAATCTGCAAGTAATCGATAAATGAACGTGGCGCTCCTAAAGTGACGTTGTGACATCTACGCCTTTGCTCGTGGGCATGGTTGAGATGCGAGTGCCAGTGGCCACTCCTTTAGGCTTTCTATACAGATGCATACTTTTATCAACAGGCGCAGTTAGTGCGGCGAATCCTTTACTGAAAATCACTGGCCAAAAGGTACAACCTCGAAGCTTCGAATAACCATCGTTCTTATTTTCTCAGTTACTTTCAATCCTAAACTTGCATAGTACAACTGAGTAGTCGCTTATTTTGCTTGCGGTTGATCTTTTCAGTTCTTACTGCATATCAAGGCTCTTCGACGGCAGGTTAGGCCTGAACCAGACTATCTTCGTTTGATATTGTTTTATACTTCTTTCGTGAGTATGTTCATGAGCTACAAAAGTGGAAATGGCCTAAAACAATTCTGAGCTAGACGACCGGCCCGTTCACCATGAGCCGAAGTATTAGAAAACCATGAAACGAAAACTTTATTTCAAGATTGGCGTTTAGACTTCTCTCTCTTATATGCGTCATGAAATATGACATCATATCTCTTTCAGACATGGCCGATGTATGCAATATGAAAAATGAAAGACATTTAGTTCAGACGCCTCCCTTTTCTCCTCTCGGCTACCCCCTTCTCTATCCCGGCCCAGGAGAGCTTTAACTTTTATTACTGTGGCTCGTTGGCTGAGGAGAGTTCAAGACCCCTTGTGTGTATATAGTCCATTGCGGTACTTCATTAAAAGGACGTGGGTTCACTTCTTGGCGAGAGTGACATTTCGATAAGAACGATATGCGACAGCTCTCCTTTACTTACAATTAGGTGCACATGAAGGAAACCGATGCAATCTTAATTAATTTGACGCCTCCCACTAGGGTCGCCAAAACCACCCTTTGTCCAAAAAACGCATTCATTGTCGCTGGCCGACGTTTCTTTCAGAACAGAATGTCCTTTGAGGTCGACCCAAGTGACACGCTGATCTAAGTGACACGCAACACTCTTGTGGCGTACACTTTCTTGTCCGTGTATTTTTTGTGCTACATTTACGCTGTAATGAATCAGTATGAGCTCGCTCGGCTCTCTGTCTTGCGTCGCCCTGAACTCGCAAACGACACACTGAATTGAGCAGAAACATTGAAATAATGAACCAAGAGCATAGAATATCCACTAACACTTTCATTTTTATCCACTAACACAGCCATTTTATATCCACTAACACAGCCATTCATTTTTTAAAACCTGAATTCGCGAGCATCGACCACTCATTTTATAAATGGCGTTTGACCGAACACAGCGGCGAAATGAACAAAGATACGTACATGCACTCGATGAAAAATTTTTACAGCTGTCTTCTGCTAGGCTGTTCCAAAACATAGTGCCAGGACACCCGTAACAGGGACTTTGAGGGGCCAAGAGCCTCAGGTAGTGGGTCGTGCGTCTCCGATGTATGTAGCAGTAGTAGAAGGTAGCCACCACTCGTTTAGTCCTTGGAATGTCTGCTGAATAGCGGTACTTGTATATGATGAATATATCATGAAGAGATGCGAGATGGTGGTACATATGTCTTGTGTGACTACCGGGGTGTTAAGAAAGTGTGCTCTAAATGCCGAAATGCTGGCCACATTGCCAAAGACTGTGCTGCGCCCCGTTGTACGCACTGCAACGTGTTTGGACATACCACAGAGGGATGCGCAGAACCGTGCTGCAAGTGCTCAGGCAGCCATGCAACAGCCGACTGCGTACGTCCGAAGTCCTTCGCAGCGGCTGCAGCCGCTGCGACCGAAGAACAAGCGTGTACCGACCTCACGCCCGCATAAAAGACGATTATCTGGCACTCGAGCCTGCAAGCGACACCGACACAAGCGATACCGACGCCCATACTGAACCACAAGACGCAGGAGACCTGCCTCCCCTGCCTGAGAAAGCCTCGTCAACCCCTCACGACCTGTCCGAGACCAGCGACTTTTCACCGGACGCCTATGAAGACCACAGCTCATCCAAAGTCGAAGCCAGTGTGCCCGTACTTAGCAGAGACCAGGAGGGCTTCAGTTCCACCATAGTTGGCGCCACCAGCAGCACCTAAGCGCCGAGAGCTTCGATATGACGCGGCACCCGAACAACGGAATGTGCAGAATCACCGGTCATCGGCCCAGTCAAGACCACGATGGTGATTATGCCGCCGACAACGCTGAGCGCCCGCGCCGGCAAATCCTCTGCCCAGACCCGTAAACTAAGCCTGTCTAACCCCATTTACCAGATTACAGGTGCGGCCGCTGGTGCGAGTGTCGGTGCCAACACCATGGAAGTTGACCGTCCAGCCACGAAACGTGCCCACCCACCGACCACGGACTCTGATGGCTCCACGGACAATAGTAAGCCCTTAAAACTCGCTAAGTCTCTGACGACGTCAGAGCATTTCTCTCTTTAGTCATGTTCACTCGTTGAGCTCTCGCCCCACCCTCTGTAAGGGGTTTTGCTAAAGTTTGCGCGCACACTCCCTTTTCAAAATGGCTACGGTGCATTTTCTCTCCTTACACGTCAGGGGTTTCAGACACCAAGATAAGCAGAAAGAAGTCATGCACTTCGCAAGGTCGCGTCATGTCGATATCCTCTTCTTACAGGAATGTAACTTTAGAGCCCCTTATGATGTGGAATCGTTTTGTTCGCATTTTGGAGTCGAAGCCTTTTTTTCGCTGACTGATTCAAACATGTGCGGAGTTGGAGTTGTTTTTGTGACACCAGCGTTACGTCGAGGAGCACACTGAGTTTATGGTTTTGACGGTCGCACAATAGCAGTAGGCTTTGACTTTCACGGCAGACGAGCAAGGTCGCTCGTAATATATGCCCCAGCTTAACGTGGGGGACGGCCGATTTTTTTAATTCACTCGACTCATTTATGTTTGACAGTTACCCCACTTTCTTAGTAGGGGATTTTAACTGTGTTGAGGACACCGACAGAGATGCACGCGGACGCAGAGAAAGCAGACAATATAGCGGAGTTAGCGCATTGCGACAACTCATCCGCAACTTCAAGCTCAGGGATGCGTGGGTCGACACTCACGGAAATGACTTCGTTGCAACATGGCAACGGGGTTCCAACATGACCAGGCTAGATCGCTACTATTTTCCTGAAGTGCTAGCCACACATGTCCGAAGCTGCGAAGTCCTACATTTTCCACCGGACGCTCCATGCATTACAGACCACTTTCCAGTGTCTGTAAAACTTTTCTTTGAACAGTCCACTACCTTTAGAAACCATTGGAAAATGGACACCACACTCGTGCGCGACCCGGAAAGCGTAGCATTACTGCGCAATGCACTAGAGCAAGCGTGCGATAGGCCACCTGAACCCCGCAGCCGGGACGCATTGAAACACAGTTGGCGCGCCGAGCTTATCAAATCGGGGCGCGAAAGGTAAGCGCGCCTGACGACAGAGATAAACGACACGCTACGAAAAGCGCGCATCGTACGCAGAGGCAAGACGCTGACGTTCGCAATGCACGACTATCTCGATCAGTTAAAGGCGCGGTACGAACTTTTGCTACGTCTTAGTTCGCGCACGGCTGCGCAGTCTTTTATCAACGGACGACCGGTTTCAGATCCAGCGGTTCTTCGAAGTGTTCGCAACGGCTCCTTGGTTGAACAAATTCATGTTTCTTTCGTTCAGTTGCCGAACGGCGAACAGTCTACACGAGCAGAAGACATAATGAGGGTCCTTGAAACACATTTTTCGAATCTTTTCAGGGCGGAGAACGCGAGCGACGTGAACTACACCTCCATAGTTAACGAGTTTTGCGCGGGAATATCCCGCGTACCGGAGGAGCTCGGCGATGGTCTGTGCAGCCCAATGACGCTGGATGAATTACGCTTTGTGCTTCAGCACATGAACGCAACCGCCGCCGCCGGCCCTGACGGGATACCTTTGAGGTTCTCCAAAACCTTCCTTGAAACAAGGAAGGTTTTAGCATTGTCCACCTTTTGACAATGCTAAATGTGCTTCTTGCTGACGGAATCAGACCGATTACGTTTCGAGAGAGCAGAGTTATACTCTTACTTAAAAGCGAGGGAGAGCCGTCCGATCCAAGGGCGTGGAGGCCCATTTCTCTACTTAACTCGGATTATAAGATATTGACAGCCATCCTTGCAAACCGCATAACAATCATTCTACCGGAAATAGTAAGCGACATACAAACATGCTGTGTCCCAGGTCGTACAATCTATACCTCGCTTGCGCTGACTCGTGATTTATTCAAGTACGCTACAAGAACACAAATATCTGGCGTTTTTGTTTCCTTGGACCAGGAAAATGCTTTTGATCACGTAGAATGGAAATATCTCTTCGCTGTGCTTGAGTGTTACGGCTTCCCAGCACACTTAACCGACATCCGTCGCTTACTCTACACAGACTTAGAAACGTCATTAGTAGTGAATGGCTATACATCTGAACATATTGCAGTAAGTAGGGGCATTCGACAAGGCTGTCCCTTCTCCGCAGTCCTCTTAGTATTACGCATAGATCAATTATTGAAACAAATCCAGAACTTCACTTCGATACGCGGTTTTTCTCTCCCAAGCTTGGGCGAAGTGAAGTAGCGGCATACGCCGGTAACATCTCGCTGTTTATTCGGATCATAGATAGCTACAGAGCCTTTCTGCGAATATTCCGCACGTATAGGCGTTGTGCTTTGGAATGCACATTGAATAGTTCCCTGATAGCGTCCGAATCGTCCAAGGCGTTAAAGTCTTAGGTGTAACTTTCCTCTCTACTGGCGAGGTAGCCCGCACCAGATAGAAAGAATTCCAACATAAAGTGGACAGACGCATCAAAGTTGCCAGAACGTTCCAACTACCTTTTACTGAAAGAGCGTATCTAATTACATCCAGCATAACAGCGCCACTGCTTTATGTAGCCAGAATTGCTCGACCACCTCGTCGGGTTCTGCTGAGAGTGGCTACTGCGTGCGGCTCCTTTTTTGGGGACGGCCACGCCGAAGCTGTTGCCAGAGCCTTGGTCCGCCTACCAGTAAAATGGGGAGGGCTCAGTGTACCCAACCTTGATGTAATGTGCGGCATGTGGGCACTCGAAAACACCTGGGCACTCTTAGATAACTCATCGTATCGAGGCAGGCAACTCCTAGTGTATCTGCTAGGAACCTCTAGAAGATTTTTCGGTTTAGTAAACGACACGGTACCAGCTGCCAAACAGCCACCGATGTATTACACACATGTTATAAAGTCTTTGCAACAATGGCGAAACGATTTTTCAGTTCAAGAACCTATGGAAATGTCCACCACCGACATGAGTGAATTAATAGCATTTAAAAGCCTATCTGAAGAACAACGCCAGACATGCCGGGCGAAAAGACGTTGGAAATTTACAAACACGTCTCTCCCCTCCGAGGTCCGTGACCTAAACCGGCTTAGGGAATGGGAGGCTTTACCAACGGCCGACCGCCTTGCGGCGTGGGGCGTGGCGCCCTCCGCCACATGCCCGCAAAGCGGCCGCGTCGAAACACTGAACCATGTCTTCCATGAATGTATAGTAGCGCGAACCTTTTGGCGCATGGTTACCAAAATGTTCCAAACAAGCATGCAGTGCAAGTATAGTCACAGGGATAACTTTGTCGTACTCTTAATGGCTATCGGAGCCTTCGTCTTATGGAAACGAAGGGGACTGGCCCGTCTGAGGGGACGCCCCCAGAGAGCCATGTTTCCCCTACTACATCGGCTAAGGAACATAATGCTTATACATCTAAGCACAGAACTAGTCATGCTGGGAGAGGAGGCTTTCCTTCGACGTTGGTCTACGTGATTTGTTATCGTAAAAAACGAGAGTGTCCATGCCTTTCCTCCCCTATTAAGGAGGCGGGCTACAGCTTGTACCACTGTGACATTACAGTGTGTATTTTTCTTTTCTTCCTTAGAAACATGTCGTTTTGTGCAGTATTGTTCTTGAGCGCGAGAGCAAATTGTCCTCGCAGGTGAATGCAAAACATCACGCTACACTGTGAATGACCTCCCCTTGTTTGTTCATAGAGCCTTACTGTTTATTTAAGTTTAATCATCTCCATGTCATGAATGTCCTGTCTCTCTTGTACAATTTTGCATTGTACGTCACTGCATACACTAGAAGTTCTTTCGCTGTATATAACAGCTTACATTGTGCATACGCATTGTTCACCATTGTCCATTTTTATGTGTGCACATAGGCTGTGAATGATATATACGAAAATAAAATTCTCTTAAACCAAGACTGCTACTGTAATCGGACTTTCTGTTTACCGGGCACAAGTTCGCCCAAACAAACAGTTAAATTCCAACACAAAGTCTCCTGTCTTAGGCCACCTCACGACCCCGTGACATTATTATTAACGTCCCAAATCCACCATATGTATATGAGAGACGCCGTAGTTGAGGGCTTTAGATATTTAGACCACCTGGTGTTCTTTACGTGCGCCCAAATCCGAGCACACGGGCCTACAACATTCCCGCCTCCACCAGAAATGCAGCCGCCGCAGCCGGGATTTGATCGCGCGACCTGCGGGTCAGCAGCCGAGTACCTTGGCCACTTGACTACCGTGACGGGGCGGCAAGCGTCACCTCTATGAACAATCACTTTATACAAGTATTTGGAAGTTTGATAAGCGAGGTGCAGTGAGTGTAGTGCAAGCGAGCGCTTGAAAGGTTAACTAATAAAATTTTGTTGTTTGCTTTAAAAATAACTATAAACTGAATAAGTGCAGCCAAGTTCTATGAAATTGTTGTAAATTCCGTGATCGGAAATTCCAATACATTATAGATCATTTCTAGTACTTTAATTAGTTGCACGTTGCCCCATACTTGTTCACCCCATTTACGATCTTTGCGAGATTATATTTAGCAATAAATGGCTGTTTTATTGCTTGCAGTAAATGCACAAGGTTTGTTTATGACTTGAAAGCGAAGGGGACTTCGGGTTTCTGACATAGCTTTCGCTAGATCGAACGTACACTGCTACTGCCATGAACTGGCTATTCAGTGTTTTCTAAGAAGTTATACCATATCTTGCTTTCGCTACAAAATAGACGCAGTTCCGAAAATTCTTCTGCATAGCCTTAGTGTTTGTTACTTAAATTCGATGTATTTCGTCTATTTACTATGAACTCTCTGCAAAGAGGACTAGCCGAAGGCATTCTTTATAGCAAACTAAATGATATTGTCCACTGTACTGTAGCTTTCAATGTAGTGGCTATTTTCTCATTGTGGCATCTATTACTTATTCAAGCCGCTCACCACGATATGTCTGCAGCAGGAATTTCTGGAGACTGCATATATAGAAGGGAACCGCGAGGGAGGGCCATTGAATGAATGTTCTCATTGAATGAATCGAAAAGGTCTGGAAATGTCGAGTGCCCCAACCCAACCGTCTTCATTCGTAAGCATCCATCGTAACGCTGTTCGTTAAGCTATTGGAGGTGTAAAGCAAGGCAGCACAGAAACTCATGCGCGATAAAGAGTATGCTTGCTGAGTGAGTAATCTATCCGAAAATATGCATCCTCAGAAAAATGCGAACATCTTTCTGACAGACGTTTTAGTGGAGGCCGGACTGGATAAGCGTCTGTGATAGACAGCCAGGGATTGATATATATGAAATGTGTTAGTGCATATACTGACCGTAGAAAAGGAAAGTGTACGTGTAAACAGTTAATGATAGTGTGAACTGCTGTAAACAAACTGTGTATTGGCATAATATTTAACTGGTTTCGGTGACTTATTATGGTATTTTTTCTGTTTTTTTCATTTTTGGGTACCGTTGAGTATTATTCTTTTTTTGGTGCAAAACATCGTGTTATGAAGTAGCCGAGGCAATATGGACCTCAACTTCTCCACAGCAAAACAGTTAGAACAGAACAGAACAGACATATCTTTAGGGTCTTTAGAGTTGGATTCAACAAACGGACATTGAATAAAAAACAACCCAGTCGTGTAATACCAGATAATATAGTGTAGCAAACATCAAAGAACGCCCTCTCATTCGAAACAATCATCTGCACTACTTCGTGCCCTCATGATATCATTCTCTTAAAATTTTGTAAAAAGATTGCTTTTGAACTCTCTTAGAAATGATAATGACGACGACAACGCATTTGCTTCGTCGCGGACGGGAGGCTGCGAAAACGACGCGGAAGCAATGTTTTGCAAAAATCTATTTACAAAAATCATTTACACTGTTGTAAGCCATCTACCTTGGACGCATTACATGCTTCGTGATATCGCTGTCAAGTCAGAATTTTTTCGTCCTCAAATGAGTCTCGTATCTTGTCGTCCATCTATCTTGGGCACATCATCAGTGCTTAATGTCTGAATTTTTTTCTTGTAATGTCCCTTATTCACTCAGGCGTGCTCGAGTATTCAATACTTTTTCTCCGTGCCTTTATAGGAAATGCCTTACGTCAAGTTTTATTTTTTTGTTTGTACTACAATAAATTCAGATTAACAATGTAGTAACGTTCTGCTGACGCAATAGACAAATTCATTCACTCTGATTTATTACAGGCTGCATTCTCCCCTAGCTCAAGTCGCATTGCATATAGCATACTGCACTTTCATTCATGAAGTGTACTTGTTTTGAAGAAAAGCTCCCACTGTTGTACTCAAACTTGTCTAAGCAGTCGATTACGGGAAACATGTTAACCTATGCGACATTGGCATGAATATCTGACGCCAGCTTTCAGAGTGACCTTAGTGTGAGTTTTGTCGCACCTGTAGTTAAGCGTTGTGGACAACCCACAAAAAATAACAATGTGGAAATGCGGTTCCGTAAGTGCACGCCAAAGCACATCGAAGTGTGAAGACCTCACTATACCGTTTCTGAAGCTTTTGGTGAACAAAAAAGTTCATAAAAGTTCGAAGACCTTGACAATTCAATTCATACAAAATCGAATTTATGAAAACTATACTAAGCCTTACTCAGTTAATTGCGTCTTACTCTTTCCTTTGATTACAGTGTTTTCGACTAGCCACCAGTCTAAACGCTCTTGCTCCAGGGAGTCGGAAGGGAAGCGTGGCTTCGCGGCAGGCTCCCTGGCTGATAGGGGCGTGCGCCTGATGCAATTTGTCCCCGCAGCAGGAACGTAACGAGAAACGCATTGTATCCCCAGGTTCCACATGACGAGCGAAAAGAATTTGGCATATACAAGACCACTATATCACAACGAAAGCGGAGAATTCCACGCTTATGCGTAACATCCGTGCTCACGGGGATTCGGCGAGACACAACGCAGCTTCTGGCGTGATGAGCCTATCCCGGCGGCTGCGTCAACGCAGCCTAATGCTCGTGACAACCGCACCCTAGAGAATAATGCATCCCTCTCTGTCATACTTCGAAGCGCGTGTGACGTGTAAGCCGTTGACAGGAGGTAGTCACGTGAACTGGGGAAGTGCTGTTGCTGGGCGGCGTAAATGAGTTCGAACATACAGGTGCGGGCACACAAATATGGGCTCACCGGGAACCTTGTGTTTAGAAAAATTTTCATATGATTTCACCGTGGAAACACTTGCACATAAATGAAAACGAATAGGGTAACTTAGAAAAAGTCGCCGGAAAGGAGACAAACATTTTATGTGATTGTGCGCACATTCTCCCATTTCGCGTGACTGTGTGGAAATCATGAGGACGTCTAAAACGCACAAATAGTTCTGGCTTTATCTAACAGCACAAAGAAGAATTTAGATGCACCATAGTATTCTTGTTATGCAATAAATATGCTCTCAAAATCTCTTCAGTGTCTTTCCTAATGCGGTCAAATTTTTATTCGTTTTCTGCTTTTCCTGATCACGTTACGGTAATGTACATATTTGAGTCAATTCTAGTACGCAATAAATACAATTTTTTATTTTAATCTTTTCATGAACCTTTCTGAAGCTCGTTCGGGCTTTCTAGAGGGTTTCATGAGAGTTGCCTCAACTCAGAGTCAGAGTAAAAAGAAAGCAAGGTAGGCGTAGCATGCAGGACAAGACAAAGCAATGCTAACGCAATCGCCTTGCTCGACCTGGTACCGCTATCTTTGTTGCCTTGCACTCTGAGTTGAGCGAAACTCTCAGAATGTCCTTCTATACCAAGTCGCCCAAACTGCTATGCTTTTGCGCATTTCCAGAGGAGTAATTTTTTTAAGCAGGTGAACAGTATAGCCCGCATAGGAAGAAATTTTCAACTGCGGAGCTCTTATAGCTCTTTCTGCGGCTAAGTTGTGGAAATTTGAATTATCGTCATCATAAATCGCCACGTGCTCTCTTCTTCCTCGCCAATACCTTATTCACCTCCAGCATTGCTTTCACAACACGTGCGCCGATTTATTCGGCGTCGGAGGTAACAATCCTTGCGGACGAGATAACGAATATACGAAGCGAAAGGAGACACTGGTCGCGTGACATAACATCCCGAAAGACTTGTTACATGGCAAGTCTCCGTAAAAAGCACGCAACACGGGTTCCGCTACATGTTTCTTTATGTATTTATAGATACTGTGATCTTAGCAGGCTGGTTATACATTAAAAAATACAAACAATTTAACGCACACAAATTACAGACTGTCTTCAAACATTTGTAAGAATTTAAAGGAAAAAAAAACACTGGTGACTAACAAATAAAATCACACAAGGAAATTCATAACTTGTTAAGATGTTTCTTTATAAACAAGACTAAAGACTTTTGAGAAACTACAATAGTATTTAGATTATTCCAGTTTGTTACACTCCGGAAAAAAAAAGAATACTTAAAACAGTTATTCCTTGTGGCAAATGGTTAAAGCATTTGGTTAAAGCAAAGGCATGCTTTAACTATATGATTGAAGCATTCCTTTGCCTCGTTTCGTAACCTGCTGAGAGAAAAAAATATTTGGAAGTGTTGACGTTATAATGACCATTTACTAGGTGATATAAAAATTTTAATCGGCACACATGGTCACGCTCCGCAAAAGCCACATGAATCTGCTCAACTGACATGTTCCCACCAAACCCACGTATTAAAAAGAGAGCACGGGGGGGGGGCAGCTTTTTTTCAACAGTATGAGCACAGTGGAGCTTTTTGCTTCAGTCTTGCATCGTAACGCACTGAAACTTGCCTATTTATAGTTAATGATACTCAATGATGTCAATAGTTTTAAACCGTAAATACAGCGCAGGTTCATTGCCCTGCCAAAGGCAGTGCATAAGAACGTGGACTCTCTTGACAACTTTGTGTTTTATGGCGCTCTGAGGGCACCAGACGAATCCGAAAAGCATAGCTGTTTTGAAAAGAAACAGCATTTCACACATTTGACTTCACTTGTGCTGTGCTCAAGGCTGTTCTGTATGGTAGTGAAAATTATAAGGTTAGTGAACATTCAGATCAGTGGTTTCTTGAAATTCTCTAAAGGAAGAGTTCCCTGTACTTTGCCAGTAGTTTGGCATGAATTACATGCGATAGTTTTGTTGTGGATCATTGCCTTCTCATAGCTGACTGTAGGACACAGAAGTACAAGTTTAAAGCACATGTGTATCGTAGTCTGAGCAGCGCGTCAGTTTACCTCAGCATTCACTAGTATGGTGCCTATAATTTTCTTGCATGCGCTTGAGGAACCATCTCTCGTAAAACCATCTCACAGGGTCCCTTACGAATACGCCTCAGTCGACTATTAAGCAAAAACCATCCTTTCTTTTTCGTTTAAGTCAATATATGCAGCCTCCCGTGGCCCCGTGCGAAAGCTTTATGCAGATAACGCAGTTTTGGAATGCCTTTGGGGTCGCGATCACTGTAAGCTTTCTGCAGGGCCTCCAGGATTGGTCCACCTTTGACCAAGCAATGACGCCACGTGATGACATGACGATGTGATGTCACGTTGTCTGACATAACACTGATGTTATGATGATTTTACGATGACTTCAAGTTTTCGGTGATCGCTGACGTCGCCATTACGTTTGGGGTGAAGTCTTCACGCGATGATACGGTTTCACATCAGTCATGTTGACACCACTGACAGCAAATTTGGTCCGCCGGTCAATTTTTACCTTTGTTTAGGCATTGAAGGTTTTGGCATAAAACGACAACGTTGACGGGGCTTCGCCTTCCGTCAGCAGTACGCTCTAAGAAGTTTAGCTCTTCTTTTACACTAGTGAATAACACTGTCTTTAGAGAGGCACGTTTGCTTTTTTAGATATTCACATTTACTCTCTTTAGGAGCATGAGTGAGACGAAAAGATTATTATCTTGGCTCCACAAGGAAAGTGCTATCACTGTGGCACTCTAATGTATAAAAGGTCACTTAAAGGGCACTTATGTTCTTAGAACGCAGTTTGTGTGTTTGTATATATATTATAGAGCTATAACAGCTCTACTACAACTGCTACTACCTATATTACTTCAATTCTACTACTACCTATCTCGCCAAAACTACTGCTTATACTAATACTGCTATACTTTCCAACCCACTACTGAAACTGCTAATGCTGCCACTTTCATTGCAGATACTACTGTTATGACTACTACTACAACTATACAAACTTTCAAACGAAGCTGCTACCGTCATATGTCACCCACTTACGTCAGAGCTAGGTAATACTCTAGCCTACTAGGCATGCCACGTGTCTGTATATTGCTGTGCCTCTATACTAAGTTCCGTCGACAACGACCACATCACCAATTGCAACACAACCGCGTGGGCATGCCACAACTCTTCGCTACTCTACAGCAAAGCAAGCTTAAGTGCACTTACTGCCATTTACTGCTCCATTTGTCGTCCCAAGATACAGCCAGAGGCAAGAGTAGAAGCTCAACGTGTTTTTTTTTCTTACAGACTTCGAACGCGATGGATGCTTCCTAACGAACCACAACCGCCGGCGGTAAGGCGTTCCTTTCATTGGCAGCATCTCCGCTTCAAGCTCATTAGTTGAGCCAGGCATACTCACAGGGTAGCTGTTTACTTTTTTTTGTGCACCAACTGAATTTCCTGCTGTTGCAAGTGACCTTTTCATCACTATTATAGCGCTCACGCGCTAGGACATGGAGAAACCAAAAGCGAGTGGCTTCTGATAGTATTGCTGAGGACACGTCTTCAGAACTTCATTAGGTTCCCATTCAGAATGCACCTCTCTTTCAGTGTGGCCTGTGCGTCTCTTTTTGTAGTTATTATTCTTTGAAGCCACGGCGATGATCAAGATTCGTCTACCGTTATACATTCCAGGCGTTTGCACCTACCCTACGGTGCTTTTTTTTCCTGCATAAGTGTTTATAATGTTAAATTACAAACTTAAAAATTCGGCCCTGGGTCGAACTACTTACGAACTGCACTTGCAACGTCACAAGTAGGGTTCCAATGAACCACGTTCCGCCGTCCATTGAGTAGGGCTCCGCCAAACCACCACTCAAGGGACTGAATTCGTACGGAAGAACGCTGGCTTCATTCCCACAAAAAAAATCTGCACTTAGATGCCACCGCAAGACACTACACTTATTTGGTAGGGCGAATGCATCGAATGCGCCTTGAGCATCTGGTAGCTATAGGCTATGTTCAGGCCACCACTGGCTTTAAGCCGACATTTGTTTTCCTGATGAGGGGCCCATCAAAAAGGTGTTGTCTCGCTTTGTGTAATGAAGACTTGAAGTAGCTACTATTTGGCAAGAAAAGAGAGAGGGAGAGCAAATCTAATTTGGCTGTACGGTGGCCGAAAATCCTAGCCCCACGGGCGAAGGCTCATCGCGATGTTTCAGGCAAGCGAAGAGGGCTTGTCATCTTCACGAAGAGATGGTATCAGTGGGGGACCAAAGAAGCCATCGCAGAAACGTTTTTCTAAGACCTGTAGCAGAGAATTTCTGAGGTAAAAGCAGTGGCTATTTGCCAGAAGCTACATGTTTGAACTTTGAGAAATTAGATCATAACGCCAGAAAGTTTAGAAATTTATTAGGGACGAAGCTCCTTATGGTGTGGGTTGGTCCATCATCCGATGGTGTATGTAGCCACCGGTGGCACATAGCCGAAAGAGCGGTTATTAGAATCTCTGCTGGATAGCAGCACTTGTATATAATGAATACACGATGAAAATATCTGAGATGGCTGTACTCGTAGAGTTCACTACATAGACGACGAACGGACGAACGCACATACAAATAGACGGACGGACTGATGGATGCATAGACAGACAGAGGGGCAGACGCACAGATGGACGGATGGACGGATGAACGAACAGACAGACAGAGGGATGGCCGCAAGAACAGACGCACGGACAGATGCAGGGCAAACGCAAGGACGGACGGAAGCAAGAACAAATGGGTGGACGAAAGCACGGACACACTGACGAACGTTTGGCCCCACCAATCATCATTCATTCCACGGATATACTGTTATTTTTTTCATCGCCCCGGCATATAAAGGCGCACGTTCACTTAGGTCAATCATTTTCGTGGGAGGTGCTTGGCAGCTATTCTGCTTAACCTCGTGAAGCACTTGAAGACCGTTTACCTATTTTCACAGTACCTCAAGTATCCAGTAGCTAACCAGAATTCTCTTGCTGCTGCCTCACTTTGTAAGTAAGCATAAATGAAATGCCACTTTCCTTTTAACGAAGCTTTTTTCAGCGTCATTGTAGAGTAGGATTTCATTTCCCTACCATTACATGTTTCTATAACCGATAAAGCGATATGCTCAACGAGACAGTGGGTATTTGGGAGCTGAAAGAGAAACTGTTGCACAATTCTCATTGTTGAAAGGATTACCCAATTTTAGTCGGTAAAACTCTTCAGCCCTTTAAAATAAGGAGCTTGTTGTGGTAAGATTGTTATTTTGGCCCATAAGTATTCTTATGGGACAGTAACACATACTATTGCACGTACTTCATGAACATTCTCCGCGGCTGCTCATACAACTGACCTGCCTCACGCAGTTGCCCTTCAGAAAGTGGACAAAGGATCTGCAATTGGCTGGCGTAAGAATCGAGTGCAACCCGACAACAGTGTCTTCGCTACTTTCATGGGTCGAATGTTAGGTGTTCTTGATGAATAGATGTCTACTACACAAGCTTGAAACACCCTTTGAGAACACCAAATCACAATGACAGCTCCCGCTGCGGTTGCATACCTGCAGCCAAAGTGTAGAACGTGTACTACCCGCGAGAGTCCTCACACGCGCAGAATTAATTAGGTTAGCGAAGCGAAACGACCACGGACACCCCAGTGAACAAGCCCGCATCGTGAGCAGCTCCCATTAGTTTTAGCCCATATTCGATTATGCTACGCTCACAAAGCTTTTTGGAGTAGTTCACATTTTTTACACGTTTAATTTTACTTGACGTACTCAGTGCTTGCCAAACTATCCGCGTTTAGTCCTACTCAGTGAGCACAAGTTCACGATTCGTGGCACACATGCAAGCTGTTTAGCTGGCTTTCTCTGTGTACTTTTTCTCTTAGCGATTCCACAGCGACTGGGTAATTGGAGGGGAATAAAGCGCCAGTGCGCTTGCCTTACTGGTTTCACATAGCTTCTTGTTTGAGCTAGGTTACCTCTGTACCGGTTTTTAAATATCCCATCTCCACTGTTCGCGGAACCATTTTTGCAGGTTTTCTGTTATTTATCTTCGTATACCAGGTCACCTGAGCTTGCAATAGTAGTTGATGTGGACACGAGCAAACTACGTTTATTGTCAGATTGTGTGTTTAAAGAAAGCTGGTAACGAACGCTGCCATAGTACAGTACGAGGTACTCTACTAAGAGAGAGTGTAAAGCTGTCCCGTGGGCCTTCAACGCGAAAGCAGCAATAGCGGAATCAATTGAATTCCCCTAGAACGAAAGCTGAAAACCAGGAGCGCAGACCTTTCCTAATGCAGCCGACCGATCATGTTTTAGTTTAGACAAGTAGGTATGAAGTGTACATGATGCTGCCACACAAAGGAACACGCTATTGTCCATTACGACACATCAACTTTGAGTCTAACAATGCAAAACAATTTATTATATTGGCACTTCTTTATACTAACGAGCGTTACTTATGGCAGTCATCGGAACTTGACGTTCGGTTATAGGTACAACGAAATTGATATTGCCACAGAGACTGTTTACATCATCCGACATTATGAAAAATCAGCGTCCACAGTCTTGTGCGCACTCCTGCTTGTGGCCGCACGACTCATGCCTCCTGTTCACGGGCACGAGTCAGTGTGGATTGGAGCTGCGAAGAAGAAGAAGGTGCGTAGGCGGATGAACAGTTTTTGTTTTGAAACGCTCTATCGGACTCCTCCATCTTTTCGCACATGATTTTCAGGGCACAAGCTCGCCCATACTAAACTAGTTTTTGACATTTCTTCTCTTGCACCCGTTACAATATTACCTACAAGTTGCCTCACTGCGAGTAGGTGACTAAAACGGGGAGAAAGAAAGAAAGGAACAGGAAAAAAAAGGCAGGAATGCTAACTAGTCTAGAACTGGCATGCTACCCTACACTAGAGAAATTAGGGGATGGGTGACACACCATGGCATTTTTATCTTTATATCCATCTATCTATCTATCTATCTATCTATCTATCTATCTATATCCATCCATGCATCCATCCATCCATCTATCTGTGTGTGTGTGTGTGTGTTTGTGTGTGTGTGTGTGTGTGTTTGTGTGTATTGTGAGGTCTTGGTTGAGACGACGTTTATTTGACTCAAGGACACGGTAGCGAACAGGCAGCCAGTGGCAGAGCGTGATACACCGGTGATAAGATGTGAAGCTGGAGACAATAGTATGATGATGATTAGTGCAGAAATGAGAAAGAAGTTGGTAACAAACACTCGTAATGTATGAGAGATGTACAAGTTACGGACGGAAACGAAGAAAAATTTCTTCAAAATACACTTTTTAGAATGCGAAGTGTATATATTATTATCTGTACCTAACCTAAGTGTTTATGACGCTTTATAACGCCTGCTTTTGCAGCTTCTGAAGTGGGTATGCTCAATTTCTGTGTATTAGGCCAAATATTTTGAGTTAATTTGTGAACGTCAAGCTGAACCAATCGTAGGTAGCAATTATGATGAATTGTCCACCCAGTAAAAGTATTATTCATAAGTAAGCCACCTTCTACGTACCTGCCATAGCAATAAGCGCAGTTCTAAACATCGAGGCCTAGGTTCCAGCTCGGATCATGGTGGCCTCAAGCTGAATGTACCGAATTCTGGCTATCATTCATTTATCACACGCTACGTATATACCAAAGCCTCAGCAAATGTGCCCAGCGAGAAACACTTCCGCCAACTTCACAGGTGAAGTAGTGATGATACTAAAGATGTTGAGATGCCACACACAAAAAAGGAACGGAATGGCTTGCTCTAGTTGGTGACGATGCTGGAAAGAAGACAAGAATAAATATGGCTATTCAGGTAACCAGTTTTCGAGCGAAATGTCTACTACTCCATGTCTATGAAGGTGACAAACGGCACTTCAATCAATTTCAGCTTTGGGAGGATAAGCCACCACAACGCAAGTATTCCAGGCGTAACTTCAAAAGACATCGGTCCACCAAGGTTCGACATCGCAGATGCGCTCGCTCAGATCTTCGCCGCTGCGGAGCCACATGACCACATGAAGGCTTCGAGGGCCATAAAACACCCGGAGGTCGGTCATTAGCTGTTGCGTTGCAGTTGTACAGGAGCTTTCAGCGAACACAAGTGGAGTTTCATGCGTTAGATAATCAAAACGTCGCCCTTGCTCGCATTGCTCTTTTATTCGCTACGCTGCATTTATCCACTTATCCATGCATCTTTGTGATAGCTCCTCCTCGTCATAGCCATACGAGGAAAACGAGCATGGAGCATACGCATCTTTGGCTTGTGATAGCTTAGTTCACAAGATACAAACTTCAGCCAGGTATTTCTTCAAAGTGTCTCTTGAATAAATTACAAGGCTCTGAAACATTCTGCTGGCCAAGCCCACAAATTTTGACCTTGGCTGCCTCGAAAATAACTTCGTGGTATGTATCGCTATGACACTATCATGGTGATTATCTTCAATGCCAAAGCAGGAAAGAAGCAGGCTGAAGACCAGGCAGTAGGGGATTATGGTCCGGTTCATCTAATGCACTGCAGAGTGACTGTCTCTGCGAGCAGTATTGTGGGCATTCACACAGAATGTGCCAAGTTGTTTCATCACTGCCAGAATGGTCACATGCAGCAGTGTCAGCCGTTCCTATGCGGAACGCGTACGCATTGGTAAATGCGACGCCCAACCATAATCTGCACAGTATAGTAGCGTCTCGTTGGCGTAATTCCAGAGGAATTGGAAGACTGAGGGTTGGGTCTAAAGTACCTAACCGTGCATGGATGAAATGTGACTCGTTTCATTGTGACGTGGTGCGCTTGCGAGCAAGCATGCGGAGTTTCCGTGCAGCGTCAGTTCTGGAAAGCGGAATGGATATTTCATCGCTTTCAGAATGGGCAGAACGGGCAGCTCGATCGGCCAGTTCATTGCCAATTATTCCACAGTGACTTGGAAGCCATTGAAAGGCTATTTCATGTCCTCCCTCAATAAGTTTGTTAGTCTTTTCTGCAATATCAAATACCAGCTGTTCGTACGGGCCGTGACGTAAAGGTGATAAAAGAGATTGCAGTGCCGCCTTTGAGTCACTGAAAATTGTCCATTTTTGTGGCTGTTGATCGCTGATAAATTCCAATGCGGCACGAAGAGCTGTGAGCTCTGCTCCCGTTGATGTCGTGATGTGGGAGGTCTTGAATTTTCTTGTCGTGTCTTTTATCGGTATAACAAATGATGCCGTTGAACTCTTCTGTAAAACAGAGCCGTCGGTGTATACGTGTATACAGCCTTGATACGTCTCGTATAACAAGAGCACAGCAAGCTGTCTAAGAGCAGGTGACGACATATCTGCCTTTTTCTTGATGCCAGGTATAGTTAGCCTGATGTTAGCCTGCCTCAGGCACCAGAGAGGAGTCGAAGGCCTGGCGGCGGGTGTGAAGCATGTTGGCGAAGAATCGCGGTATGTGGTGACCGTTTGGCAAAATGACGAACGTGGTTTGTCTGCTGGTAAAGAGGCTAGGTGGTGGCAGGGTGTCCGAGCAATATGCCTTATATGTGTCCTGAATGCCTCAACGTCGATATGTGTCGTGATGAGGTGGTCACCGGCGATAGCTATAGTAGCCATTGTTGACGCACTACGAGGCAAGCCGAGGCAAATCCGGAGTGCCTGGGACTGAACACTCTGTAGCGTTTGAAGGCTTGTTTTGCTTGCATTGGTCAATGCCGGTAAACTGTACCTCAGGAAACCGAGAAAAAGTACTCTGTACAGCTGTAGCAATGCACTGGGAGACATTCCCCAAGTCTTCCGTGCAAAGAACTTCAGTATATAACAGATGTCCATTAACCGTTTCTTCATGTACGAAACGTGATCGCTTCATGATAGATTCCTGTCAATTATGACGCCCAAAACCTTGTGCGATCGAACGTATGATACAGTTTGACCATTGATGCTTATAGTGTACTTATCCATAGGCTTTCGTGTAAAAGCTATGAGGGCGCATTTCTCGGAAGAAATTTCCAAGCCTCGATTTCTAAGGTAGCGTAATGTTTCAGTGGCAGCTTTTTGAATTCTCCCTCGTAGCTGCAGGCGTGTTACAGCCGATGCCTAAACACAAATATCATCTGCGTACATTGATAACCTGACCGTGCTTGGCAGATGCTCACTGAGAGCAATTAACGTAAGATTGAACAGCACAGGGCTGAGTACGCCACCCTGGGGGACGCCACAGTGGCTGTAATGTCGAGAGGTTGGACCATCTTCAGTGCTCACAAAAAAGGATCGTATTGACAAATAACTACGTATTCAGCGATACATCCGACCACCTACTCCTATATCTTCGAGAGCGGTGAGAACAGCTTCATGCGTAACGTTGTCATATGCCCTTTCGACGTCTAGGAACAAAGATGCGCAGAGACGCTTACGGCCTTTTTTGTGTTGGACATAAGTGACCAGGTCGACTACGTTGTCAATCGATGCTCGACCACGCTGAAATCCTGCCATGGCATCTGAGTAGATGTTGTTATACTCCAAGAACCACTCCAGGCGTCCAAGAATCATCCTCTTCATAACTTTGCATACTCAACTGGCCAATGCGATCGGACGATAAGATGAGAGGTCCAACGGTGACTTGCCTGGCTTCAGAAGTGGAACTAGGCGACTTGTCTTCCAGGTTGTCGGGAGCGTTCCATCTTGCCAGGATTTGTTGTACAACTCCAAAAGGACGATTCTCGTGCGTTCACCCAGATGACACAAGGCCCTATAAGAAATTCTATCGGGCCCTTGTGCCGACGTGCGTCCACAAAAAGCTAGTGCTGCTCTAAGCTCCACGATGGAAAAAGGCATATCCATGCGGGAATCCAGTGTTTGTGGACAGTTAGTCGAGGGCAATACGCTATTTGGCACTGTGAGTGGCCCAGACACTCTGGCACAGAATTCTTCTGCCACGTCGATGCCGCGTCTCTGTTCAGAAAGTGCGAGAGCCCTGAATGGTGACCACTGAGTGGGATTTGTGCGGAGACCTCGTACCGTCTTCCACAATTGAGATAAAGGTTTTCGTGGGTCAAGTGACTCACAAAAAGCAGTCCAACGTTGTGACTCGAGTTTATTTATCCGGCGCTGAATCTTCTTTTGTATACGTCGAGCAATCCGTAAGTCTTCTATTGCCTCCGTGTGTCGGTATCTTCGTTCAGCACGCCGTCGGGTTGCTCGAAGTCGTTCTAGCTCGACGTCAAATTCCGTTACTTTGGGAGAGCAGGTGAGGGTACACGTAGTATCGTGTATTGTGCTTTTAATTATCTCCTCTATGTCGAGGGATATGTTTGCTTAACATTGCTCTTCCATGCGAGACTGGAATTTCAACCAGTCCACCCTCTGAACACTATCGCGTATCTTAGCATGGGACAATCCTTCGATTTAGACGTAAGTGGGAATGTGGTCACTTCCATGCGTTTCTATGTCTGGAAACCACTCAGCATGCCTGACGAGGCCAGTGAGACAAAGGCCAAGTCAAGGCAGCTGCTATACCTTGAACCACGTAGGAACGTTGTACTGCCATCATTTAGCAAGAAAAGTTGGTTGTCGGAGGCGAAGGATACCAACTTTCTCCCTTTAACATTAGTCTTCGAACTTCCCCAGATTGTATGTTGGGCGTTGAAGTCTCCAATTATAATGTATGGGTGAGAAGTTGCTGACAGAATACCTTGTAGTCTTGTATGGTCGAAACGCCTTGACGGAGAGAGGTAGGCACCCACAACCGTGATGGTAAGTCTCCTTTTCACAGTTATACTTATCTATTGATTGTCGTCGTGGGGTGACACCGGATGATGAATGTAGGTGAGGTCACGGCGAATAAACATCAGAACTTTGCTATTGTCCGCAGTTGTAGACGACATGAATGACTCATAACCAGAAAGTCTGATTTCTTTCTGCAAATTTGGCTCGCAGATGACAATGATGGGGAACTTATTGGTGTATACAAACCGACGAAAATCGGCGATGCGTGACCTCAGTCCCCGGGCATTCCATTGAATAATACTTGCTTTTCGGACCTCTTCTCTGAAAGACAGTGGCTGGTGAGCCATGGTTTACTCAAGCGCTGCGAGTACTGGACTCAAAGCGTCCAGTAATTGCAATGCACTTCTTGCTGACGGTGTGTGCATGTCGCTTAACAACAAGCGGATGGCGTTAATTTAGGGTCGCAAAAGAGCTATCACTTGCTGATCTGTGTTCCGCAAGTCCTCCATTGCAGCAGCTTGCTCTGAAGAAGACGGCTTCTGCTGCGGCTCTTCTGAGCGTTGTGAACGCGTAAGTGGAGGCCACTCTTCTGTAGGAACTGGTCTGCCCCTTTGCTCTTTTCCAACGTCTGTGTTTGCCGTGCTGTAAACTGCAGCTGGCAATCTTTCCTGATGCGTCGACTTATCGCCTGAAGTTGGCGCTCTCCGACGTGAAGACCTTCGACGGCGATGTCGTCTTCGCCGGATTTTCTTGGCAGCTTATTTGTGGGTTGAGCTGTCTCGTGTCATTTGCTTCAGAATAGAACATTCTTTCTTTATGTGTGGACATTCTTTCGAAGAAGCCTTGTGAGCACCCTGACAGTTAGGACAATTCAGTGTGGTAGCGCTACAGTTCTCTTCTGCGTGAGGTTCGGCGCACCGGGGGCACGCTCCGGAGCTCCTGCAAGCACCCTTTACATGGCCGATCTTCTGACAATTGAAGCATTGCACGCGTTTAGGAATGAAAGGTCGAACTTGTTGACGAAAGTGGCCAACCTTCACGTATGCGGGAAGACAGTCGCCTTTGTACGTTACTCTCACACAGCGTGTGTTACCAAGCCGTCCAACGCTGACAATGACGTTGTCTTGACTCGCAGGTTTTATAAGTACTGGAAGGTCCGCGTTTGGGATTTCCGTATCAATGTCGTAAATGACTTCTGATGTGGTCGCACCATCGGCTGGTATGATGAACCTATCTGCAATGTTTCCCACTTGTGTTACTTGTTGCAGCGTGCTCAGCGCACTCGGGTGCCCCACATCGACAGCCAGGATGTTTCTTTTTGAATAAAGCCGTAGGTCTTTAATCTCGTTCGGCACAGTGTTCTCAAAATAGAGCGAAAGCGCTTGCCTTTTCAGGACATGCAGACTTTCGGTAGCGTTCTTTGGCACAAACAGAATGGAATGGGGCCATCGCTGGGGCGCCGTTTTCACGGTGGCTGTACTTGACACCGGCGATGGATTGATGATCCGTCGCTTGGCCTTGCGGTGCAGGACAGGTTGAAAGCCGTCGTCTGAGGACTCGTCGCAA
Organism: Rhipicephalus annulatus; assembly: GCA_013436015.1. Taxonomy (NCBI): domain Eukaryota; kingdom Metazoa; phylum Arthropoda; class Arachnida; order Ixodida; family Ixodidae; genus Rhipicephalus; species Rhipicephalus annulatus. The sequence goes on from WOVY01010997.1 coordinate 26,133, forward strand.
GATGCGGAGTATAGCTCAGTGTCATCGCTCTAATTGGATGTGTTTCCTCGCTTCCTCGAGGTAGTGGCCGCGGTCAAACTAGAGTCGGACGTCGCCTCGTGAGGTTGTACATTCATTACCGCAACCTACGGGGCAATACACCCCACAACTGCAGCGAAAAGTCCAGAAAAGCAATGAGACGAGCGAGATGTGTTCTACAAAGAATCACTTCATCACTTCGTCTTCCTCCCCACAAGGAAGGCAAAGTAACTACGAATATGAATAGGGTAAGTAAAGTAGCGGACACGTTTTACAGATATCTGTACAGTAGCCGGGACAAGCACGATCGTTAATGGCATCCCAATAGAAATGACAGAACAAGTCAGGAAAGCCTAGAAAGGAATGCGAAGAAGCAGAGCTGCTGCTGAGAATCAGGTAATATCAGATCTGCTTAATGAGGGAGGACACATTGAGTTAGAAATACTAGCCATCCCGTTTATGAAGTGTGTCCTGACGGTAAAGATACCAGAATCCTTGGAGAATACTAACATTATCTTAACCCATAAAAAAGAGATGACAAGGAATCAAGGACTGAAGAACTAGAGGCTGATCAGCTTGCTCTCCTTCGTATATGGGGTATTGACAAAAATTTTTTTCTAACAGAATTAGGGACCCGTTAGAATAAAATTGTCCAAAGAAACAAGCATGATTTGTAACAGGCTACACAACAATCAATCACATTCATACTATCAATTACGTGATCTGGAAGTGCTCAGAATACACCCAACGACTATGCATGGCCTTCATAGAATACGAGAACGCTTTGATTCAGTAGAATTATCAGCAGTCATGCGGACACAGCGGTATCAGGGCGTCGACAAAACATATTTAAACATCCTGGAAAGAATCTACAGAGGGTCAACTGCAGCCATAGTGCTTCATAAAGAAAGCGACAGAATACCAATAACGATTTTTGTTAGGCAAGGGAAACAATCTCCCGAATGCTATTCGCTGCGTGCTTACAGCAGCTTTTCAGAGGCCTAGAATGGGCCCGAGTTAGAGAGAAGGGTCAATGAAAAGTACCATAGTAACCTGCGCTTCGCCGGTTATGTTGAATTGCTGAGTAACTCAGGGGAAGGGTCGCACTTGATGATCATGAGATTAGAAAAGGTGGCCAGAAAGGTAGCTATAGAAATTATTCTGCAGAAAACGATAGTAATGTACATAAACATCTGAAGAGAACGGCACGTTTAGATAGGTAGCAGTGCACTTGAAGTTGTAAAAGAGTACTTCTACTTAGAGCAGGTAACGACTGCCGAGCAGAACCACGAGACTGAAGTAACTAGAAGAATAGGATTGTGGTGGAGCACATTGCGCAAGCATTCCCATATCTCGACCGGTATATTGCCACTATCTCTCTCTAGTCGAAAGTATATATGAGCTGCTTATAACTTGACCATGGAGCAGAAACCTGGAGGCTTACAAAGAGTGTTCAGCTTAAATTGAAGAAGATGCAGTGCGACGGAAAGCAAACTAATAGGTGCAGCCTTAGGAGACAAGAAGACAGCACAGTATGTCAGGAAACAAACCAGGGTTAAGATTATCATAGTTGAAATCAAGAAGAAGAAATGGACATGGGACGGGCACGTAGCACGTAGGCAGGATAACCGCTGATCATGAAGGGTAACTGACTGGATTTTCAGAGAACGCAAGGAGGTGAGGAGGAGACAGAAAGTTAGGTGGGCAGACGAGATTAGGAAATTTGTGGTTATAAGGTGGCAGCAGCAAGCACGAGTTGACTGGCCGAACACGAGAGAGGCGTTTCTCTTGCCATGTGCGTAGTCAGGCTGCTGATGGTGAGAATATTGATAATAATGATGATGATGATGTATTGCTGTGAGCACGTAATGCGCATGAACCGTGCCCATTATTTGCACAAACCTCCATTTGTGTGGTTATACACGTACGATACACAAACGCAAAGAACCTGACTTGTGCCCTTATAGGTGAACGCCATTCTGAGCCAGGTCAGCACACACAGTTTAGGTCAACTGTTCTCACGCTTGACTGAGAAAGTATAACAATATAGATACGGCTTTTCAGCAACAAACCCAATTTTACTAGTAACACAACCCAGCATGAGAGGAAGACTCTGCGGAGAATATCCACGTATACAGCTTTCGTTAACAGCAGTGTCCTGGCAAATGGTTTCATCGGATTGGGACTGGCACCTCGAAGAAAGGAACACAGGACACAGTGACTACAAATGTTGAAAGACGAAGTCCATTGCACTTTTGTGTGCTCTGTTACTAGTTGTCTAGGTATTCCATGAAGCCATCGTACGTAGGCTGTCGATAATAACGTAAGCGAGCAAGGAATGATGTTGGCTGCGTATATACTTGTGCAGCCATAAAATAATTTCTTAGGAAACTGTTGGGTACTTTTTTGATACTTAAATTATAAGTTATATTATGTGTATCATACACACTAAAAAAGAACGAGACTAAGCGTGGGGCTTGAAAAAGTAGTGGAGCAGGCAACTACGGTTTTTTAGACATCACCCCACACGCCTCTTCTCTCCGTGTGGCTAGCTTCGGCTCAACACGTATCCTGCCAGTCGAAAGAGCGGCGCCACTGAGTGAACAAGTACAACTGCGTGCTACTAGAAAAAATGCCTACTGCTAAAAACCGAAAAAATATACATCATGTTTTATGGCATAGCCTAAAATTCAGCCACGGCAATATTTCAAATATTAACACAGGTTTACGGAGATGAAGCACTGCCGCGAGCACGTGTGTTTAAATTACATGAGTGGTTTTCAGCAAAAATCAGCAGTGTAGAAGACAACAAAACGTACTTGGCGCTTAAAGTCAGCGATTACAGATCATTGCCAAAGTTCGTGACGTGTTTTATGGCGACCAAAGGTTAGGTGTCAGTGCAGGGATGGAGTCGGCTATCTTGAATAGGGAAGCTGTTCGACGCATCCTAACCACGTGAGGAAGATATGCGCGAAGGTTGTTTCAACAGTTTTGTTTGATGACAAACTAATAGTTCCGTAAAGACGTGTGTGCGGACATGTTACGGCGCACAGAAAAGTAGCCAAACATCTTTTAATCTGAAGTAGCATGCTGCTGAGACGTGGACGTTCACCTACTGACGCAGAAAGTAAGCGCTCGTCAATGCAGTGAATGTTGGCAAATTCACCTAAACCCAAAAAAGCACAAATGAGATTTCGCGCTTCTTTACAAGAAAAGTAAGTATGAAAATTCAAGACAATAGCCGTCTTAAATTGTAACGATCAGGTGGCTTCCATGGGGTCGTTTTGTTAATCAACTTGACTACATTAAAGTAGTAAAACGACATCGAGGAAGAAATACCCGAAAAAGTACACAGTTTCACCATGCTCCATGCTTGTCACCACAGAACAATGTAGCTGCTCACATGGCCCTTTCTTTCAAGCAGTATTGACCAACAAAAACATTACCGTGGTGGTGCATCCTCTTTGTTTACATGATAAGACTTCGTGAGACTTTTTCCTCTTTTTTAACGTTATTTCTTGTTAGAGGCAATCTATGTTCCGTTCATTCAAAAGGCTCTGGCAAAAAGAAGAATGTAGAAAAGGACGTACCAAAGCGTCATTCTATAACTGTTTCCAATAATAACAGTATCCAATGCAGAAGCGTGTTGATGCTGAAGGGCATTCCCTGGAAGGTGATAATTGCACGAGAAACTAAGTACAATGGTCTATTGAACCAGTTTGTGTGTGTGTGTGTGTGTGCGTGTGCGTGTGCGTGTGCGTGTGCGTGTGCGTGTGCGTGTGTGTGTGTGTGTGTGTGTGTGTGTGTGTGTGTGTGTGTGTGTGTGTGCGTGCCAGACCTTCAACTCCCAGTTTACGTTAACATTTTTCACGTGCTTTAAGGCGTAACCTGTAAAAACAACGTTCTGACCAAGCTGTCTGAACAACAAAAAAACAAGCGCCTCTTTTTCGAGTCATTATTGAATGACTTCAGTTACCTGAAACATTGCTCGATGTGACCACTTTGTTTTAATCTGATACGCAGGAGCGGAGTTACTGAGGTCTGCTGTGCACATTAAGTGCTCTTCCTTTTTTTCTGGTTGTGATAAGTCACGATGGAAGCTTTGCAGGGGGCGGATGATGCTGGAGAGAAAGGTTTCATAATAGCGTGCCATGATCTTGATTGCGCGTGACGAAACACGATCACCTACTCCCGATGAGATTACTAACCACCAGAGTGTGGCTCTCTTTGTAAAGCCAGCAGAAATCAGAGCGTACCGTCGGCATCTGAAAGCACCTTTTGATGAGAAGGGCGCCTGCTTCAAACACCAGTCGTGAACTATGTCGACTAAGAGCCAATAACCTGCAGCCCACGGTTAGACTTATAAGGGCGGCTACCAACAGCTCCTGAGCAAGTGAGGACAGGTATTGGTACATAAATAGAACTTGAAATAACAACTTCGTGTGCCGGTGGTAAGCACTTGCGTTGGCGTAGGAATGCGAGGTTTAGCTCAGATATTATTACCAAAGTCTATTGTCCATAGGATGCGATGGGCTCATAGGTTATTTCATGAGAAAATCCTCAGACTCCTGCCCCAGGGTTACCTAATGACCCATTCCAGCGTAGTTTTGAAGGTTCGAGAAAACCGGTAATGCATGCTCTAATGTGTTTGATTTCAGTATACAGCGCAGTAAACGCGTCTTCATTTTTTTGGTACAAAATCATTAGACTCATGACATGCTCTTGTTCTGGTGGCGTTAATTTAGAAGTCTTCATCAGTCTTATTAAGATAACCTAAAACAAACTTGCGAATTTTATTCTTTAACATTCCTTTACATATGCATGAAAAGCATTCGAACAGGGACTATGACAAGTTGTAGGTTTCTAAAGAGAAACCATTAGATTCCTCAATAAAGGCAAAAAGGAACCTGTGGCTGTGGTGGCAACACCATGGATGAACAAAATCATCATGTCAGCACGTAAGTTTAGGATTTTATTGTGCCGTCACTAGCAATGTCACATAATCTCATCATCGAATTGACATGGTACCTTGGTTAGTGATCATCTCATTCCTACACATGTTTCTAAAGGATTCAAGGCACGTGAAAGTTATGATTTCTTCAATCACTCACTGCCTCACTCAAGCTTCAATGACGCCCTGTCGAGTTTCCCGTGTGACTTTTCTCTTTTCGTTTTCCTGGTATTCCTTGCTCTATACAGCGACAGCAAAGCTGAAGCTTGCATAATGGTTAAAGTCATGGTCTTTCTCTCATTTCTACGTGCCTTGACTAAACCGAAACACCAGTTCTTCCAGTTTCATTGCTTTACAGTTAGATCCGTTTAACGATATTATACGTTAGCGACTATCTCTAGCTCATGTTCATAAGGTATGTTTAGTGTGGTAACTGAGGATAACTGAATGGTCTACCTCATGCAAATGTATGACATAGAAAACTTAACACGTTGCAATGAAGATGAATGCCACACAACCTTGCGTGAGGCAGCAGCAGCAGCTGCCTGACCTGTTGATTTTTATGGGGTCGCTTTCTCTTATAAATAATTTGTTTTAAGGTCAATCCCGCAGAGTAGGTGTAAGCCATACATATAGACATTCATCATCATAAAAGGTGGATCCGCTCTACGTAGAAAAAAAACCGTAGTGATGAACATCTAACAATCGCAAAAAAGAAAATTGGCTCCATTCTGTACCTCAGTGCACCTCTGAAAAAAGAGACCAGAAAAGTTTAAGCACCACTCGGTGCAGGCAGCACCAGAATGTTTGGCCGGTTTCGCGATTGTTATAACTTTTCCGTTACGATTACACGCAGCACAAGAGCACTCAAGCTTGTTCTATAACTTACGCGAGCAACAGAGGTTGGAAGTTCAATCATTGATGCATAGAGCATTTTTCCTTAGAGAGGTTGGTTAGTTTTGTTATGTTTGAGACTCGTAACACGTAATAATGGTAAGGTAATAAAGCGTCGAGGGCGCGAAGCGAATTGGATGGTAAACGTTCACCATAGCATTATTTGTTTAGCTTTCCAACGTACAAAACTACTAAGTTTGAAAAATAAAAATAAATATTCGGAGTTTCATATTTTGAAACGAAGATATGGTTGTGAGGAATGCCACCGGAAGGCTGTGAAAATTTTGACCACTCCTTTGTGCTGAATGTGCAATCAAGTCTACGTAGATGGGCATGAAGTATATCGTGTCCACCAAAATCACCGTGGCCAGCATTCGATCGCCTTCGGGCCAACACCCGAGCACGAGTGCCATTGCACCATCTCGGCGAGTAAAACAGCGGTAAAGTTATGAGCTAAATATGGTGGCATCGAAAGCTGTTTTAAGGGAGGCTACGAGCGCTCAGCGTGAAGCGCGGACGATAAGTTTTGGCACTGTAGGTTTGGGCGCAGATTCACCAAATCACTTTTCAAATAGACCCTAATCATTGTGAAACGTCAATACAGTTTGCAGTGATGGCTATGGAATTTTGTAAACATGATGTGTGCACCGTCATGATACTGCCGTAGCGTCGGTTTAACATCAATTGTTGTTAGTTGGCATCCGCTGAATTTTATTTATGTAGCAGTGTCCAGGGCTGCCATCGCCGCGAGAACCCGCACTTCATCTTAGCTTATTGCTTATGATGTTGCTAATACGCACGTTCCTGTTGATGTCGTTGCCCCGGTGCAAACAACTTAAAAACTCACTATGTACACATGTGAGACTGCTCAGTTTGTGTCTGTGCGTGAAACATTGGTACATAAATTAGCGTTGGTAAATAATGTGACAATAGAAAAATAACTACACGGACTGTACCCTTCTCTGAAAATGCCTCGCATTACGTCGGATCGCACCTTCTTTGTCAAAATATGTTACCCTTCCATGCTAGTTTGGATCAAGCCAAGTTAAGGAGGTGAGCACGAGAGCACTCTGACGTAAGTGGCTAAATATATATCTAGATACATAGATACATAAATAGACGCCAAAAGTGCTTGCAGTACACGTAAAAATGCTTCTAAATATTGAAAAAATACCACGTGATATTGTGTTCAGAAGAAGTAGGTAAATAATTAGAGTACTTCGTACCTACTATGTAATAGCTCGAAGCCATTCCATGAGCCTGACGTTTGATGAGGCCATATTGACAAAAATTATACGATGTGTAAGGAAGATAATTTAACTATTTATAATACTTCGCACTCGATTATGGGGGAGCATAAAGCCGTTTCATGGACCTCACACGTCATCGGTAATTTGTTTGCGTTTAAAAAATCGGCAGATCCCACGTATTGTGTAAATCGGTGATATTTGAAGCACGAATCAGGAAGGTTGATATGTCACTTTATATCTTTAAAATCAGCACAACGTTACGACGCGAACTTGAATTATGCCGTGCCTGAGTTTCATCCCATTATTATCATGTTTGTATGCGTCACATACCTTTGTCGTCCATTCACCTTCGGTAATACCAAATTTGGTACATGTGAAGCCAGCGAAACAAACACGAGCGCACCATGAGCAAAGTGTGTAGTCATGACTAGTCATAGCATAAAAATCATGACATGCACGTCATGATTTCTACTTTGGGGTCTGTCAGTTATGTTTGCCATGCAGTCATTTGATACCATACCAGTTTTGCGAAATGTCGTGTGAACAGAACCACCGCAAGAGCATCAAGACAATGGCATATAAATCATGATATTCATAATATACATGTCATGATTGTCATGTTATGACTTTTCAATTATGCTAGCCATACAAGCATGTTGTTATACCATATCAATTTTGGTATCGATGCTATTATCTAGTCGGCCAGGAGAGCTAAAAGTCGTAGGCGGCTAGATAGACAGATAGCTAAATAAGCTCAAAGTGGCCGAAGTTCACTAAGAAATGCTTCGCATTTAAAGAGTGGTAAACGATTTAGAGAACTTGGTACTCTACTATGGGAGAGCATAAAGTCGTCCTGTGGGGCTCACACTTATGAGGCCCTACTGATGCAATGGCAGCCCAACAACAAGGCGAGTAGTGTTATTAGAACATATAGTAAACAATTGTGTTTAGGGAAATTTATTTTCACGAGCAGTGAACGTCAAGTGCAATCCAACAGAACATCGCGATGAAACACAACATCTACAGGCACACCGAAAATTGCGACAAAAAGGTATGTTCACATATGCACACGCAACACAACATACACAGAGACACCAAAAATTGTTACAAAAAGATCTGTTTACATATGTACATTACATGGTAAACGAAGAACACACAAATGAAACGTAAAGATCAACTTCATTAAAATCAATGTTAAGATTTAAAAACTACAAAGCCTCCCTAGCTGGTTGGTCATGTTTGCTGAGGTTGCCGAATGAAGTTGGTCACGTTTGCTGGGAGCTTTCCCCGCAGTCAAAGAAGGGCCTGTTACCCTTTAACTCTCCTCACAACAAGCTAATGTAAATGGCGATAGTTAATTCCTGTCTTAGTTCGTCACTCAGCAAATTATGTCCTCAAAACATGGAACGCAGTTTCCGGAATCAAGTAAGACGCCTACTCAGTTCGGGTTACCCGGGCAGATTGCTTGTGGCACTTGGAAGTACCATGTTAAAGAAGTCAAAGAGGTTAAGTGCCACCAACACGGCGGAAACAAGGCCAACAAAAAAGCTTGTATCCATGCTTTATGTGCACAAGATGTCGCACACTTTGATGAAGATTAGGCGTAAGCACAAAGTACGTGTTGTTCTCACGTTTCCCTGCTAACTGGCAAAACTGTGTCCCATGATAGAAAATAGTGAAAAGGGAAGGGTGAACAAGAGCGGTTGCACCAAAAAAAAACCTGCCACGCTGTTTTTACTGTGTACTTCAGGGGTTGTGTACATAATACCTTTGAGCTGCGGAAAAGTGTACATCGGCCAGACGGGTCATTGTTTAAATGATCGACTCCCATAACATGCGATGTCCTTGAAGGATCTCGCAGGTGGCACGCACTTGTCAATGCCCTGCAGGGATGGTAGGTGCAATGCACAGTCTGGCAGCATGAGAATTCTGGGCAATTCTAAACCCAGATTTACCAGAGAAATCATGGAAACAGAACAGATTAGGGCCAACGAAAGCATGTGTATCTGATTCTTTCGGTAGTACTAAGTGAAAAAGAGGTGTCTTATCTGCGCAGTTGAAGTCGATAAACATACCCTTTTTTTTTTGGGGGGGGGGGTGGAACCTTGAAGTGATAGTTGGTTGCGCCTGTACTTTTCTGTGTTCTCGTGCAAGGAATGTTTGGAAAGAAAAATTCAGTTGTAAGTTGAGCACCTTTCCTGTCAAGTGCTTCCTTCATTTTACCTTGCGGAAATGTTGTAGGCCCGTGTGCTCAGATTTGGGTGCGCGTTATTAAACCCCAGGTGGTCTAAATTTCCGGAGCCCTTCACTACGGCGTCTCTCATAATCATATAGTGGTTTTGGGAAGTTAAAATCCACATATCAATCAATCAATACTTTAAACTTGTGTGCTCATATATTTCCACACTATCAGAACCAGGCAGGCCTCCAAACAACCTTTACACGTCTCTCGCTGACGAACACAAAAGGGCAGCACCAGTGTCGAAGGAATTCCTCCTCACCGAGAAAGAAGAGTTCCTCCGACAAAACAGATAGTAGTTTTTTTTTACAGTCACTCCAAAATTGGGAAGAGAGAGCGACGGCGATGACCTGCTGAAACAGCCTCACAGCGATTGCGCCAAGGACAGTATGCACCACAAACAATGAGAAGGCAGACGTAGCGGCTTCGAGAACAACGCCCAGAAGAAGCAAAGCGATTTACTCCGAGGCCGCGAAATCCAGCATGCACGGCCCTCCGGAAAACACGAGAAACGACGCATTGTCTCAAAACATGATTCCCGTAGGAGCAGTTCGGGCATCTTGCTGACTGCATCATTCTCCACCTTTCGTGGCGGTCAATGGTACGAAGAACACCCCACCTCAGCCGCCACATGAAGTCCCGGAGGTGGCCAGGCAGAAATGATGCCTTCAGCGCGCTGCAAGGCACACGACTAGAGTGGGTGTGGCGTGCCGTTAGAACTAACGGGAGCAACAAAGCGGCTGTTGTGTCAATAATAGAATTGTCGAACACATCTACCCCAGGGCTAGTAGACGGGATATGACGAAAAAACGCGACAGCTGTTGCCTAAAACAAAGGAAATGTTACTGATTGTGGGCCTTGATTAAAGTACACATGGCAATAAATACCGAAGACTTATGCCTAGAAAATTATATGCCAGAGTTCGCGCGGGCGATTCCTCTCCTTGTACGAGATGCAACAGGAAGCGCGGGGCCAGCAGCCGGCAGCGTACTGATACCGAAGAGAAAGCAAAGCCTCCCTGGGAACGCTGCTGTAGTAACTCCGCACGAGAAACCAACGCAGCGCCATTGGACCAAAGGAAGCAAACAAAGCAGACTGTAAAGACTTTACGATGCGTAAAGGCGGCTGCTCCACACAAGAAAACTACCAAATGTAACCGCAGCATACTGTCTGCGCAAGGTACCTCCACTCAAGAAGCTTGAAGTTGAAATCCCGTGTGTTCTCAATTTTTCGTTTCACTTCATCCAGGGTGTTTGAACAAACAGAGTTACAAACATCATAGTGGTTGTATAGAATTCCTAAATTGTGAAGAGGTGCAGCGGGCTGAAGAAGAGATGCGGAGCTAAGTCTGAAATTGGGACAGCTGATTAACAAATACCGGCATTTAGAGACGCTTAGCGCGGCACCTGAAATGTCCCCATACTGAAAGAATAAATGCAGTATATGTGAAAGACTGTCTTCATTTGAAAGGTACTGGGCTATGTTGTCAGCGAAAGCTGTGACTTTCACGGCACTGCTGCCCGGAAGCGCAAGACCCCGGACACGTGAATTCGCTTTTAGAGTGTACAAAAATGGCTCATGGCAGAGGACAAATAGAACAGAAAATAATAGGCATTCCTGGCGGACCCCACGTGTCACAAAAAAGGCAGCACTCTCCCAACCATCTAGAGCGAGTGTGCTTTTTATACCAGAGTAGGTGTTTCTAGTCAAATCCCCCTCTCCCAAAACAAAAACCGGGAAAACCAAAGGCATTGAGCACTTTAAGCATATACGTGTGCTCTAGCAGGTCATATGCTTTCTGTTGGCCCAAAGACACTTATGCAGATATCGACAGAATATAGACTATGATATCCCGGGTGGTAAAGGACAAGCTGTGTATTTCTCGTCATGGCAATTATGAAGCCTGGTGATGACCCACCAGGGCGTTCAACAGAGCTCTCAAACGTTGAACGATCACTGTCACGAATATCTTATAGTCAACGTTTAGAAGCGGGATAGGTCTCCAATCTTCAGGACTAACACAGAAAGCGTCCGCATTTGGGATCAGTAAATATCGGCCATCTCAAAAACTTGATGAAAAGACACCATCCTCGAAACACTGTCAGATGAACGCGCTTAAGGCTGTACCAAGCTCATTTCAAAATTACAAGTAAAACTCAATTGGAAAACCGTCTGGCCTAGGGTCCGTTCCCCGTTTCACAGATAGTAGTGCTGTCTTTACCTCAGCAGGTGATCTAGGTACTTGCAGAGAATCAGCAGCTTGTTAAGGAACGCAAGGCAAACTTCCAAGCATAGGCGGTATTATATCAGTTTGTCCGCATGGCCGAACATGACATCTCTTCGAAATGTGCCAAAAAAAGAGATCCATCACGCGAAGGATGTGGCTGTGTAGCTGGTGTCTGCGTGGTCATAAAAGCAGGTCATTGTGAATGCCCTAAACACGATTGTCTCGCATAGCGTAGCACCTCAGAGTGTGCACAAGGGTTGTGCCTACAACACCATGCAGCTGCCGCCAAAGACGAGGCTGCAATGAAACGCTGGAAGCGTTCACGTAGTTTATGCTACCAAGCTCGCATCAGGGGAGATGGTGTTTCGGCGCGCAAGGCAATGCGCAACTTCGCCGCATTTGATTGATTGATTTGTGGGGTTTAACGTCCCAAAACCACGCTATGATTATGTGAGACGCCGTAGTGGAGGGCTCCGGAAATTTCGGCAACTTCGCCGCAGTATCGGCCCTCTTTTCAGAAACGGGAGGACGAAGTGGACGACCTTCAACTGAGCAGTGCAGGCACCTCTGCGTTTTTTAAGCGCGTCCCAATCATATGGACCAGATGCTGCGAGTGACACCCGTAATGCACAGGACAAATTTGACCGAGAGCACGCGTCCTGGAGGACGCGAACATCAAGACACCATGGTTTATGCGCAAAAGAAAATGGAATTTTGAGTTCTAAGAGAATCGGACGATGGTCAGGTATGTACACAGGCGAAGGTGGGATGGGCGGAACACGTAAGGCGGAGACAAACCCCTCTAAGGCATGTAGAATATAGGCCCAGTCGAGTCTGCTGAAGGATGGTTCGCAGCGCCATGTCCAAACAAAAGTATCCCCGTGCATGACATTGTGCGCATCCAGCATTGAAAAATGCTGGACCAGGTATTGCAGCTCACGTGAATTCCAAGTAGGCCGACCCCGGTCAGGACCTCGTGCATCTCCTCGCGTATCAAGTACACAGTTAGAGTCTCCACTTATAATTACGTGACGACCATCTAGAAAAGTAACATCTTAATTTCGAAGAAATATTACTGTCCAGCTTGTGCAAGCGCATACAGACATAGGCGTATCAGCCCTGGGAGGGGCAAGGGTAGCGCGAGCCCCCCCCCTGCTGAAAAATGGGGGGGGGGGGCTGAGCCCCTTACTTTTTGTAGTGGTCTCTGTCGCGGCATGCTGGGGAAATCATCAACTAAGGCGTAGTTTTCCTTCCCCATAGTAATCACTCAATTACATTTTTACGAGGAAATGAAAATGCTACAAGAAAATGTTTTAATATAGTAAAATTTTTTCCTAAATTTCTGCTGTGACGATTGTTTTCGTATGTTCCTTGCCGTGCGGGCTGCCTATGCGACTGTTTCACGCCTTCTACTGTAGGATTGCAAAGCGGGCCACAGTAACAAGGCGCAAAAGCGTCTTGTACTTGCCTTGTTATCGATGGGAACGAGCAATCGCTTTAGGGACCAGTCACAGCATTTGGTGCTTCAAGAATTTTGTTCTTTCCTCAAAAATGAATTGCGTCATTGCTGCCTTATCAAAGCTGCTGTTAGCCGATGATTCTGACGAAACGTTTTTAAAATGCTTTAATTATTTCTGCCGTACTAGAAGCGCCACAAAAAGTTTGCGCTTTAGTCTTTGATAAATCTGATCAGCCTTGCTTACGACAACACCAGGTTTTTTAACATGCACCCAAATCTGGGCAGCCTACAGCATTTTCGCTTCCATTGAAAATACAGCCATTGAAAAGTTGATATATATATATATATATATATATATATATATATATATATATATATATATATATATATATGGGCAGGCATGGTTTTTGAGTGGCCGTAGCGTTGCATATAGTCCAGTAGATCCTCCGTAAGTGGTCACAACGTGGTTTATTTCGACGTTTCGGCCTAGAGTCTGGCCTTCATCAGGATTAAAGGTACAGTTTGTTGGTGCTCAGCTTTATACAATCTCAAATCAGAGGGAAAGGAAAAAGGGAAAAACTAAAAAAATAAAAAAGAAAAAAGAAGAAAAAGAAAAAAGGAAAAAATGGAAAAAAGAAAAAAATATATATATATATATATATATATATATATATATATATATATATATATATATATATATATATATATATATATATATATATGTGTGTGTGTGTGTGTGTGTGTGTGTGTGTGTGTGTGTGTGTGTGTGTGTGTGTGTGTGTGACGCATTAACAAGGTGATTCTAAAGAAGCCGACGAAGAGAAAGTGCGCGTGCATTAGAATAAGCGCATGGCATCTGGACCACGACGTGTCTCCATTTTGTAGCGTCAAACAAGCCGGCAGGATCGCCCTCATCAACGTGCCATGACTAAGCTAAAGCCTCCGCTCAAAATACAGAAGTTCAAGGGAACACCAGAAGACGTCCCCATCGACAAGTGGCTTCTTCTTTTCGACATGAAGGCAGCCGAGGCGCCATGGACTCACCACGATCGGGTCAGTCACTTCAACGAATACATTGAAGGGGAAGCGTTCAAGTGGTACCTGACAGAGATTTTCAGCAATGGCGAGACAACTTGGGACAATATCAAGCGTGACATGCAAGCCAGCTTTTACTACGACTGACGGAGATGCCGTCCGTCTCTTCATTCACTACCGACTGAAAGAAGGGCAGACCATCAAGGACTACTACGACGAGAAAAAGCAACTGAGTTCCTTGGCTGACCTGAAAGAGTGTCACATCGTTTCTGGACTGACTGACGGTGTTCCTTCTAATGTGGAACTGGCGCTCGCCGGACTGTCTTGCAACTCGTCATTAGAGTGGCTCACCACTGCTCAACGGGCCGAGACATCTTTAAAACTGGTTAGAGGAGTTACCTTTACTCGTAACGCTAGTATCGCACAAAGAGTTCCACGTCTATTCAGCAGACCACAGCAACCAATAATACCTCCTCAACCACGTGCTCCGCAAAACGAATGTAGGTACTGCTCAGCTGCCGGTTTCCCACGACAGTTGCACTGACACAACGAATGTCCGTGCTGTGGCAATGTGTCTGCTATTGATACTGAACGGGGAAATTAGGAGGGCGACCCAGAGTTTCATTATCCACATTTCAGTGCTCTCATCAACGGAAAGTCAGTAAATGCAATTCTTGATACAGGAGCAACACCTATTGCATCAGCGAGGATGTGTACAAACAGCTATAACTTCAGTTGATGAGAGACTTCAGCATCATGGTCCAGCAAGTTGCACCAAGCATTCGAACTTGGAGTCGCGTAAACATTCAGTTACAAATTGAGAACGTCATAAAGAAGGTTTATGCACATGTGCTGCGAGGCATGAGACCACAATTAATTCTTGGCCTAGACAGCGCTTCATACTTTACTCTTTCTGTAAATCTGGAAAGCAAGTCAGTAACACAAGCACGTGAGAATATGAACATTCCGCATCACAATGAAAAGAAAACCATTCAAGCCCCGCTGATGTGAACCCTGACTTCAGAAAACTTATCAGAGCAAGAGTCTGCGGCGCTCGACTCTCTTTCAAGCAAGTATGACGAGATATTTTCGAAATCTCAGACAGATAATGGGTGCATTACTACTGAGAAACATAGGATCGCACTTACCAATGCTGTCCCTGTTCGTCGAGCACTATACCGATGTTCACAGGCGGACAAAGTTGAGATCAACAAACAAGTTAACGCTCTCCTCAAGGAAGGTGTTGTGAGGCCTTCATTATTGCCCTACGCCGCACCTGTAGTTTTAGCAGGAAAGAAAGGTGAAGGACGCACTCGTCTATGTATTGACTACTGGAAACTCAATGCTATAACGGTACTCGACTTCCAACCAATCATAAGTATAGATGAAATTTTTGACCACTTGGGAAAGGCGGAGTTTTTCACTACGTTTGACGTAACGTCGGGATACTGGCATGTCTAAATGCATCCTGACGATGTTCAGAAAACTGCAGTTGTCACGCCTGATGGTCATTTTGAGTGGTTGGTAACGCCGTTTGGGTTGAAGGACGCTCCAGCTACATTTCAAAGAGCCATGAAATCAATAATAGCGAAACATCAGCTCACCAATGTTAGTAATTACTTTAACTATGTGGTCGTATACTCAGAGACATTTAATGATCATATACGACACCTTGAGACGCAATTGAAAGCTCTCAAAACCGAGAACGTGAAAGTCAAACAAAAAAGTGCCAGTTTGCACGCTCCAGCAATGAATACATGGGCCACAAAAATTCACATGGATAAGTGACACCTAAGAAAAGTAATTTGGCTGCCATAGTCAAATTTCCGACACCAAAACGAGAAAAAGATCTCCAGCTTTTTCTGGGCACTGTACACCTACCGTCACTACATCACTCACTTCAGCGATATCGCTCTTCCACTCACAAAACTACTCCACAAAGGCAGCAAGTGGGTGTGGACAGAAGCATTCGAGCAAGCCTTTCGTGAACTGAAGAAGCGGATAACTGAAGAACCGGCGCTTCGCATATACGACCCTTCGAGACCATGTACTGTGTACTGTGACGCATCTGGTGAAGGCATCGGTGCAGTGCTGAAACAACCTGATGACAAAGGCAAAGAACATCCTGTTGTCTACTATTCCCGCAAACTACTTAAGCACGAGGTGAACTATGCTAATACAGAAAGAGAATATCTTGCCATTGTCAATGCCATTGATCAATGGCATTGCTACCTTCATGGAAAGTCATTCACTGGTGTAACAGATCACTCTCCACTCCAGTGGCTGAAGAATGTTAAAAATCATCAAGGTCGCCTCTTCCGGTGGTCTTTGAAACTGTCAGTGTATGATGTGAACATCAAACACCAAAAGGGCGCAAGTAATGTCGAAGCAGATGCGCTCTCCAGAGCCCTAATAGTTAATCTTCTATCACACGATGACTTTCACCGATGCAACAATGAGTGTCCAAAAGGAACGCACTCATTGGAAAATAACATCATCATCGTTAAATGAAAAGGACTACGGAAAATTTACGTGCCCCATGAACTACGCACAGCTATTCGGAAGAATGCACATCAACATATTGAGCATGTCCGAGTGAAGAAGACGCTATCACTCCTGTCTCCGCAATATTATTGGCCGCATATGGTAACCGATGTTTACACTTACATTCGGCATTGTGATACATGCCAGAGATGCAAGAAGACGAAAACAAAAAAGTTTGGGACGCTCGAATCACTGCCTCCAGCTGAAGAGCCTTTCGACCTCTTTGCAATAGACACCATTGGAGGATTTTCTGGATATTTCTCGCCAAAAAAATTGCCCGCAGCTTCCCTCGGGGGAACACTGAGGAAGATGCGGAGCATATAATTGGTTAACGGGGGTGTTAAAGTGCGACTTACTTGAGTCGATGGCTAAATTGGTTAACGTGGTTGTGAAATGGGGTGTTAAATTGCGACTTACTTGGGTCGATGGCTAAATTGGTTAACGTGGTTGTAGGAGGGGGTGTTAAATGAGTGAACACGTACACACGTATGCGAAAGGGCGGCGCTGGTTGAAGGGACGTCGATCATTGTGTTTGTGGATTCGTTGGAATTCATTTCACCGCGACCTTGGACGTCGACGCGCGGTACAGACTAACCGACGAGCGGCAACTGAGCGAGCGAGCGCCGACCTTGAGTATATATACAGCGCGACGGCGCATGCGCTGTCAGCTGTCGAATGTTCTCGAAGGAAAAGCGCGCGCGGCACAGATGGTGGGCGACGGCGCGACGGCGCATGCGCGCGCGTCAGCTATCGAATGTTCGAGAAGCGGTGCGGACGGCGCGGACGGCGCACTACAAGGCGCGAGTATAAGATGCTTCCGCATCTAAAAGGTTTATGCACTTGGTTATTGATCATGCGACTCGCCACGTATGGACGTTTGCTCATAAAAGTGAGAACAGCGACGACATTTCATGCTTAAAAACAATTTTTCTTCTGGAAACCACGGAAGCTCCTTTCAGATCGTGGAACAGTATTTACCGCAGGAAAATTCAAGCAGTTTTTAAAACATAATCGTATACACCAACTATTCACCTCATCTGATCATCCACAATGCAACGGCATGAACGAGCAGACAAACCACACTGTCGTAACGAGACTTAAATGTAAGATCAATGACGAACCACAGATGTCTTGGACTAAGCTGCTTCCAGAGGTAATCGACGAATACCACAGAACACCCCACGAAGTGACCGGCTGCGCACCTTCCTTCCTGATGTATGGAATTCCATCTTATCCTACTGTACTGGAGCAAAGAGGACAAACTGTCCAAGAAGCGCGAAAAACTGCAGTTACCAATTCTGTCGCCTACCACAATAAGAACACAATGATTTATAATACAAAATTTCTTCTGATTTAAATCCAAGTCGGTGACTTTGTCCTTTACGAGACACCATGGCATCCCAACAACGGCAAACTGAGTTCCGTCATGGAAGGACCCTACAAGATTCTACGCAAGGTCTCAACAGTGAACTAAGAGATCCACCGCTCCGTGCTACCCTTACGTAGAAACTCTGACATTGTGCATGGTAGCAAACTGCGGCGTTATTTTGTACCTTCTGAACTAAGACTTTCTCGAGGGGAGGGGGAAGCATGGCGCATTAACAAGGTGATTCCAGAAGAATCCGACGAAGAGAAAGTGCGCGTGCATTAGAATAAGCGCACGGCATCTTATATATATATATATATATATATATATATATATATATATATATATATATATATATATATATATATTGACACGACAAAGTTGGGCGGATTGCGATGCCACACAGGACACAACATCAAACGCCCCGCAGTGTCTCCAGCCAGCTTGGACCAGACAGTCCCTCAAGGTGCGAATGACCAATCCAATGGCCCGCGGCCAGGGGTGATTCCCACAAAACCACTGGTTGAGCCCTCGGACAGACGCGGCAGCTCTCGGCGAACGCATCGCAGATGGTGACGCGATATTTGATGCTCACCCCATGGCTGCCCAGCCCTCTGTTAGTACTCCTATCATTGAAGATGTTTTGTCCCAAGGGGACGACGTTTCCATCAACGAGGACTCAAGCAGCACTGCGATGGAGTGACACGGCCCTGCACATAGACGACGATAGCACTTCAATCAACATTAGCCAGGACAGTATAGCTGCGTTCGTATCATCTTCGCTCAAGAGCCTCGGAGCCAAGTGCCACCGAATATCCAGCAGTGACTTGGAGGCCCCCAGCAGAGACAGAAGTCCCCTGCGGACTTCGACGCGGCCCCGAATGCCCCGCGTTTCTGGTGGGTGACCTGGTCGTAACAAGTGATTGAGCTACTTGCCCCTAATCCCTGCGTCCGTTCATGCGTCCATCTATGCATCTGTCTGTGTTTCCGTTCGTCCATCTATTCAACACTCCAAGCACCACCATCTCGCATCTTTTCATTATATATTGCCCATATAGAAACACCGCCATCCAGCGGACATTCCAAGGACTAAAGGAGAGGTGGCACACGCACACTTTCTTACGGCTTGCGCTTCGGGTCTACTTCCCACCTTTAACCACCTCGAGTTCATGGCATATACTAGTTCACTGTATTCATGGCACTGCGGCCCAATGCTCGCTAAACCTTTCTAAAACCAAGAAGGTTACGCCCAGCGAGTATAACGTAGCAACCTTTTCCTGTCAGGTAATGCTCAATGTACATGCCAATGGCTGCTAATGGGAAATGAGAGACAGGAGAATTCGGCTTTTAATTTCTTACGGCTTGCGCTTCGTATCTACTTCCCACCTTTAGCCACTTCGAGTTCATGGTATATGCTAGTTCATTGTATTCATGGCACTGCGGCTCGACGCTCGCTGAACCTTTCTAAAACTAAGGAGGTTACACCCAGCGAGTATAACGTGGCAACCCTTTCTTGTCAGATAGTGCCCAATGTACATGCCAATGGCTGCTGATGGGGATCGCAGCGTGCGCGTGAACTAATAGCTGAACGCTCCTGTCTCTCATTCCCAACTAGCAGCCATTGGCATGTACATTGAGCACTAGTTTTTATTGTTCAACAACGCACAGAAGAAATCTTACCGGCAACACCTTGGAAGTCAAAATGTTATACTTGTTACACACTACTACAACGGCTACAAGGGACGCACGTGTGTCGCTATAAAGAGCTTCGTGAGTGAGTAAAAACTATTGAACATGTCCGGCGTCATTGAGCGGGGTGGGGCTACAAGCACCCCGGCCTAGGTGACGGCCTCGAGTCCTTGGACCCGGGCGGCATCCTGGGCTTGCCGGACGGCCCACAGTTGATCGGCAAGGTCATGGCTGAGCAGAGCCGCCTCCCATCGCGCCTCGCGGTTCGAGACTGCCATGTCTACCGGGTTCGTAGGGGACTGCTGCGCGTTACCGGTACACTTCCACAGCATGTGCTGCAGCGTCGCTCTGGCTCCGCACGCCTTACACGCGTCGGACGTATAAATGCCTGTGTAGCAGCGGTGAAGGATCACCGGATTCGGGTACATGTGTGTCTGTAGTTGTCTCCAGGCAACCTGCTGTTTCTTGTTTAGTTTGGCGTGGGGTGGTGGATATTTGCATCTGTTCAGTCTAAAGTGTTGCGTGATGTCTCTGAAAGTGGTCATGCGATCCCCCCACGTCCATTCCCACATCGCTGTCGAAGTGTGCGAGATATAGGGACTGTCAGCAGGCGTCGCAGCTCGGCGTGTAAGTCCTCGAGCCACGGCGTGGGCAGTCGCGTTGCCCGGAAGCGGAGGGTCCGTGTGGGCGGGGGTCCATACGAGGAAACTGTCGTTTTCGCGGCAGATGTCGCGTTCGTGAATTTGGAGAATGGGGGCCGCTTCGCGGGAGATCCGGCCGCTGGCGTAGTTGCGTATCGCCACCTGCGAGTCGCCTATTATCACCTCGGCGTCCGTGGTGGCTATCGCGAGGGCTATGGCAGCTTCTTCGGCTGCCTCCGTCTGTTCCGTACCTATCGTCGCACTCGTGACGCAAGTTCCTACATGATCCTACAAGCCGCGGTGGCAGTCGTAACGGGCCGCGTCCACGTAAACTGTGTCTTTGCCATTGCCGAATTTCTTTCAAGGTCTTGGGCGCGCCTGTTGCGCCGACCGATGTGATGTGTCGGGTGCATGTTCTTAGGCGACGGCAGAACGACGATGCGCTCGCGAATACGTCTGGGTATCCCGAACTTTTCGCCGCGCTGCGTATGGTAGTTGATACCTAGTGTCTCGAGGATGTGTCGACCAGTTCTGGTCTTCGCCAGACGTTCGTACTGGGCGATGTTGTGTGCTTCGATTATCTCATCTAGCGTATTGTGCAACCCCAGATCGAGAAATTTTTCCGTGCTGGTATTGGCCGGTAATCCGATTGCGCGTTTGTACGCCTTGCGGATGAGACAATCTAGTTTGGTGCGTTCAGTCGCCTGCCACTTAAGGTAGGAGGCGACGTACGTTATATGGTTCATAACGAAAGCATGTACCAGGCGAATTGTATTGCTTTCCTTCATTTCGCTATGCCGATTTGTTATTCGTTTCAGCAACCGGATTGTTTCATTGACCGCGCCCTCTAGTCTGCGAATCGGCTTCGCCGTTGTGGCCGTTGGCGGACAGGCGCAAGCCCAGTACCCTAATGTTGTTAACTTGTGGGATGACAGCGCCGTCTGATGTGCGTACATTAATTTCTCTATATGCGCACTCGAATGCGGAATCGGTGTTCTTGGGTTTGCGGCCCCTGCGCGAGGGTCTATAGAGCAGGAGCTCCGATTTAGCGGCGGAACATTCGAGGCCAGTGTCGCGAAGGTAGTCCTGCACCACGTCGACGGCTTCCTGCAGCGTTTGCTCTACGTGGCCGTCATTTCCCTCGGCAACCCAGAGGGTGATATCATCGGCGTACAAGCTATGGTGGAGGCCTTTTATCTCAGCGAGTTTTTGTGGTAATCCGACAAGCACGAGGTTAAAGAGCATGGGCGAGATTACGGAGCCCTGCGGCGTGCCCGTACAACCCATGTATATGTCCTGCGATTCTAGTCCGCCGATCACTAATCGGGCCCGGCGGCCCGTAAGAAAATCCCGTACGTAGTGGTACGTTCTCTCGCCCAGTCCCAACGCTCGTATACTTTCAAGCATCGCAGCATGGCTAACGTTGTCGAATGCCTTTTTGAGGTCGAGCCCGAGTATTGCTTTAGTGGATCGTGTGGCATTGTCTACGATATCGTGCTGAGTTGAAGCATAACGTCCAGCGTGGAAAGGTTACGATGGAACCCCAGCATCGTGTGTGGGAGCATGTTTCGGTCCTCGAGGTAGTTGGTAAGGTGAGCGAGAACCACGTGTTTCATGACCTTACCAACGCAGGACGTCAGGGATATCGGTCGAAGGTTGTCAATCTGTACTCGTTTGCCCTGTTTGGGGATCATAATTATGCGCGCCGTTTTCCACGAATTCGGTGTAGCGCCCGCATTCCAGCACTCGTTCATGTAAGCCGTCAGTTGTTCTATCGACTCATCGTCCAAGTTACGTAGCACTTTGTTGGTTATCCCGTCCGGGCCTGGCGCCGACTTTGTGTTGAGCCTGTGCAGCACCGCCCTCACCTCTGCAACGCTGAAGCCCTCGTCTAGCTCCGCGTTACCCTCACCCTCCCATGCGTATGCCGAATGCGCGAGGGGGCTACGTGACTGAAAGTAACGGCTTCGCACGTCATCTAGAAAGTCCGCGTGGGTGCCCTTGTAGTCGTGGCAGCAACTTGTTAAACTTATGTGCGTGCGATGTTTTCGTCTCCTACGGATCCAAGAGGTGCCGGAGGAGATGCCACGTTTTGGCCCGTCCCAGCTGGTTCTCCATCCCATTGCAGATCTCTTCCCATTGCGTTTTGGACACCTGTAACGCGTGCTCTTCCATGTCCCTGCTTAGCCGTGCTATGCGTCTGCGCAGCGTTCGATTGTGGCGTTGACGCTTCCACCTGTCTTGCAGGCTGCGCTTGGCTTCCCACATGTGTAGGAGTTTGCTGTCTACCACTGCGAGCTGTGCTTCTGGCGGAACCTCCCGCGTCGCCGTTTCTAAATCGCCCTTGAGCGTCGCAGTCCAGCTATCTATATCCTCAATAGCCGCACTGCCACGATTCTGCTCTTTCCGGACTTTGCGAAACGCGTCCCAATCCACCAGCCGGTAGTTCTTGCCCTTGGTACCTTCCCGATGAACGCGGTGGTGAGGTTCAGCGTCGACCTGGATCTCGATCACTGAGTGATCGCTACCCAGGTCCTCCTGTGTATTGTGCCATCGCGCGCTAGCAACGTTCTTGGTAAATGTGAGGTCGGGTGAGGTGTCTGCACATACGCTGTTGCCCCTGCGCGTAGGCGCGGAAGGGTCTGTGTTGAGCTCGAGGCCCTCATTCTGCGCATCGTCCCAAAGGCGCTTACTTTTTGGCGTTTCGTAGCCGTACCCCCACGCCGCGTGGGGCGCGTTGAAGTCGCCCGCGATGAGCAAGGGCCCGTCGGCAGCTGCCTCGCGCGCCTCTCGCAATAACGTGCTAAAGCGGTTGTCTGGCTTTGGGTCTGCTATACACGTCAGCACAAACAGGCCGGGGCCACGCCCTTTCGTCGGGATGAGCTCTATGAGTACATGCGGTATGCTAACGTTCTAAGTTCGCGTTGCGCCACGGTGAGGTTGCGTCGCACCAGCGTTGCAGCGGCCGGTGGGGCTCCCGCGGTCGCAGCTTCGTCTATAGATTTGTACCCCGCCAGCTTGACCGGGTCATTGGTTTCCTGCAATAGTATTACGTCCGGTCGTTGCCGGCTACGTACGAATTGTTGGAGAAGCGCCCGTTTCCTCCTGTACCCCCTGCAGTTCCACTGCCAGATAGTGAACGTGTTCCGTGTGTTATGCTGTTGTGGGCGTTGTGTTTGTGTGGTTTTGTGTCGAGCCATGGTGACTGTACGCGTTATGGTTTGCCGTCCGGCTGATCCTGCGCCTCTTCGTCAGGTAACGGCCTAAAGTACGGTTTCCCAGTCGTTCGTACTGGGCGACCCACTGCGCCTGGAAGTCGCATTTCGATATTGTCTATGCGCGTTTGAAGCGTCACGACCATTTTTGTGAGCTGAGATATTGCAATGCTCAACTGTTCGGTTTGTGCGGTTTGCTGAGCAATTGCGTTGTTAAGTTGCGAGGTTTGCTGCGCGTGTTGGGTCATCATCGCGTCTACCTTGTCGTCCAGTCTATCGACTCGTTCGAGGAGTTCCTTCTCGCGTTTCTGCGATTTGACGTCGAATTGTTCCGGGTCAAGTGCCTTACGTTTGGTGGGTGCGGGGTGCGCGTCTCGAGCCTCCATGACTTCCTCCCCAATCTCGGCTGTACTAGCAGCCGCGTCGGCTGCGACGGGTTTAATTGGAGGAGGAAGGAGGAAAGGGAACTGTCGGGGCCTACCCCTTCAACGTGGCAATTTCCTTTCTTAACCTTGCATTTTCCTGCTTTAGTTCTTGGATTATTGATTCGAATTGATCCAATCGTTTCTGCACTAGACTTTCTGGGTCGCTGTTGCGTTTGTAAGCAGAGCTACCGCGTCTGTCTACATCTGTGTTTCTATCAATGGCAGTCTCGGTTCGCGTTTAGCGGTGCGCTGGGCGCGCGTCCGGAGGCGACGTCCACCCACCTCAATTTATGGGGGTCAACCTCTCCTCCGCCTTTGGCTGCAGCTGTGTGGTTGGCTCGGGCCGTCGACGTGCTGCGAGGCTTCGCTGAACGGGGTCGGGAGACGCTGCGAGAGCGGGCTCGAGAACGAGTACGGGAGCGAGTGCGGCTCCGCGCGCGGGTCTCCCTCGAGGCCGATCGACTGTTTGCCGCGACGTCGTCTCGGTGCGTAGCGTCGTCCGCAGCCCTCCTCCCCGTCGTTGACGGTGCTGGCTACTGCTGTAGGCGGTCTTAGCCTCCTCGTGCATTCTGCGTTCCCACTGTCGGCGCTTGACTAGGTAGGGTGTCCTTGTACTTAGCTTTGCACTTGCGGTCTCCGGTAAGGTGACCCTTTCCGCACAGTTGGCACACCGGCTCGCACCGATGATCGTCGGGCGGGTTACCGCATCCACACCCACGGCACTTCTTGTCGTTCGGGTTGGGGCACACGTCGGCCCTGTCCCCAGACGACCACAACTCGTAGCACATATCGATATCTTTCTTGTAAAGAGTGCACCTTAGCACCATCCCGCTGTAGTTCACGTAACAAGGCACGTAGTAGCCGTCGAAAAGGATTATCACGTTGGTCGTGTTTCCCATGCGCTTGGCATGCAGGACGTTCGGGTTGTGGTGGTTAACCAGACTTTTCACGACGTCCGCCGGCTTTTCGTCTAGCGATATGCCCTGATGAGGCCTTTGGACGTGTTCTCCGGAGCCGCTCTGTAGGCACTCGCTTCGAACTCGCGGTCGCCAATTCGCAGCTTGCAAATGCCTCCATATCGTCTAGCGCGATCTTCTGACGGCGTGCTTACCACAATAACGTTTTGTCGCTCATTGAGACAGACGCTGTCCTCCTCGGCTACCTCGCGTCCCAGCCCTGCAGCGTTGCGTATGCAGCAGTGGACGCGGTCCTTCTGGTAGTGGGATACGTTGAAGCCATCTAGTGGTCGCACGATGATCTTGTAGTCATCCGTCGGCAGGTTGGGCATAGAGAAAGAAGAAGACAAGAGAGGACACTCTGCGAAACCTGGCCTCAGGAAGTGCGTCACGATTACGTAACCAACTAGTGCTCTCATCAAACGTCAGACGGCGCAAGCGCAAAAAAAAACAGTTATAATCAATGCAACAGAATTGTTTTCACAAAATAATAATTATACGCCCAAATTTGGTATGTTTTATACATAAAAACAATTTATACAACACACCTTACGCGATAATTTTTCTTCAGCCGTACTGTCATAAACATCATCCACCCAGCGACAAGCCCATGCATGACTGACAGCGAGAAGCTTTCGTCGCTTTCGTCAACGTCGGCTGCGTCGGCGTTTTCAAGCGTGAGATAACAGGTGAGACACGTTTCAAGCGAAGCTTGTTGAATGACATGTTGTTGGTCTTGTTCGGTCATTTTTTTCAGAAAACGGTTACACCTGTTGCGAATAAGACACCATGCAACAAACATAGAAAGATGCACACACACACATTGCGCTTCGTGTTTGCGAGTTTGTTTCTTACGTGGCGTCTCATTCACGCAGTTGTAACCTTTTTCTGAAGCTTGTAAGGACTGGGAGGTTCGCTAAAAAGAAATTCTGTGGCTCTATGCGGCGGCTAGACGGGAACATTGTGCAACGTATGCAGTATAGCAAAGGCAGCACGGCGTAAAGCAGAGGCGACGCGTGCTGCATCTGCCACGGACGCGAGCGTCTGTAGGCTGAGCATAGCTGGGCAGCTAGGTCATAGGCTCGGTGGCTTGGTGCAAAATATTGAGAAGCGTTCGCTGGGCCTCGCATGCTTCACGACGTGTTTCCCGAAGGCTCGGAACACGAATAATTCTTGGTGTGCCGGAGGCGAATCTGGACTAGCCAAGTGGCCATCATCTTCGTTTATTTCGCTAGCCTTGTGCCACTAGTGCAAGCTGCCCACAAATTTTTTGACGTTTCGAATATAATTTTACCGCACAAATTTCAACTACGATTTTTCTTCCCAATGTACTGCTGATACTTCGTACGCACGAAGGTGTTCTAAAGTTCCCAGGCCGCGATACCATTGCATTACAAGGGATAGCGGCCTGGAAACTTCTGAATATCTTTGTACGTGGTCTTGACGTCTATCTTTGTAAGTCAGAGTTTTATGGGTCAGAGATGTATCACTGGTTTGTATTGTGCATCGATTAGCTAATCATTCAAAGGGGTTTGTTGGTACACTTATGACGTGCACATATCTTTTTCGTAATTTGACAGCGAAGCATCCACTTACTAACATTTTCAGACCGCGCTGATGCCATGCCGTCTGGCGGTCCAAGCTACGGCAGCTACTGCTGTGTATCGTGGTGCTTCAACAATGGCAGAACCCACAAGAAGCATGGGACGAGTTTCTTCCGCATACCATCGGATGGCAGGTGTGTTAAAGCTTTTGTATGGTTTGCATGTCTTTAGGCTTACTGTTCGTACTTGCTCAGTGAGGGTAACAATAAAAATCACTATTCAAGCACTTCCCCTCAGCTGATAGTTCATTGCCAATGCAGGATGAAAGCATGGATGCAGTGTTCTGAGTAAGCCGTCCAGCCTATTATACGCAACGTACAGGGTTTGTAGCGACCATTTTACTGCTCAAAGTTTCATGGACCCTGGGCACACAAGGCTTACAAGAATGTCTGTTCCCAATGTGCAACCAGCTGCACCATGTAAGTGATTGTTTGAAGCTCAAATATGTGTAATAGCAGCCACTTGTATTGAATCAGTGGCGACAGTTAACCGCGAAGATCTTTGTAGCCGGTGGAGAAACCTCACTATAGAAGTAACACTTGGAAAGTCTTAAATTTTGTGAACTATGGGCTATTACCTTCCTAACAGCAGCCTTACATTTCTGTCGTTTTTTGATGCTCTTTACCAGCGCAACTTGTTTTGAAAGACTTTCAAGGACTATTTCATGTTATCTTCAAGCCTGAGTGCACATGTACATATACCTTTCATCGGTGAAAGCTGGCACTGTTGATAATTCCAAAAATCGCAAATTACTTGTTTCCTAGTTGGTGCCTTCTCTTTTCCTCCACGTTCGACCAATTTACGCATTTGAAAGAGCTGATTAAGTTTCCCCATGCTACAAGCTTTGTAACTTGTACCAACTGCACGTATATGCACGTTCTCCGAGCGTCGCTTCAAATAGTGACTGTGACATGATTGCAGAAGCTGCACTGCAAGTTGCGGATGAGCTTCAGTTTGTGTTATTTTAAGCCTCTTACTGACGCATTGTCGTAATTTCATTTCTTCAGGACCTGCGGTAGAGGCTTCAAAAAGCGGCTCCCACACATTTAAGTGCCCCGATGAGCAGGGTGTCGCGATTTCTTTTTTTTTTATCCAAATTGACTGTTGACCAAACCTCTGCAGGTGGCAGCTCCCTTGAAGCTGGTGAAAGAATTTCTACTGACTTCGTCTTGCCGGAGAAAACCTTAACCAGTCGTTCAGCTGTCACAAAAGGAACTTGTGTGACCGGTAAGTTGTATGTTCACTTCAACACCATGGCCTGATATCCGACAGCACTGTCCGAGGCACTGAACAAGCTTCACAAGACCCTCCAGAAGATGTCTCCACCAACAGCTCCACGTCTGAGTGCCCTAGAGAAAATGGTGACTATGCTTTTATTGCAGCTGTTTTTAATGTGCTATTTTATGTTTAGGACATTCTGAGGAAACTATCCTCAAAAGGACACTACGTGTGCACTTACAAAATGTAAGGGTGGTCTCTCAGTGATTTCCATTTTTTTGTGCATTGTCAACATTCTGAATGGTTTGTTTTTAGGTAGTGGAATCGACAACTTTGCACCACAGAAAGTTGTGCACCTTGGGTCTGAAAGAGCGAGGAAAGTGCTCGTATGGAATTAGTTGTTCTTCGCTTTTACATCCATTATTTTTGTTTATTGCAGTGCGTTCCTGTGTGCCAGCGACAATGTATCCATCAATGAAGTACAAGCAAACCATTAAACATCTGCAAGCCAAAGTAGCAGCACAGCGGAAAACTATCAAAAGACTGCGGAGACAGCCTCACCAAACTAACCACTCATTCGTTGCATACATTGTATTGGTTACCCGCTATGAGGAGTAGGGACACGGTGTATTCGCTTGAAGTGATTTGCATAACCTTAAAAAGAATGTTGGGTATCCTGTCTGTATTTTTGTAGCAAATGCGGGCGAACTGTAAACTTTACTGTGGGTCGCTTGGTCACTGTGTATGCTTTATCTCTCCAGCTCAAGTAATATATCGATAACAAAACCGCTTGTTGAAATGTCTTCGAGCGGGTAAGGAACACAGTATGAAGTGGGCACAGTTCACGTTATCACGCTTTTTGTATTTTAGCTTCTCATCAACCTCTTCATCTCGCCCATCAAAATTTTCAAAAGAATACCCAAACTTGTAGCGTTTGTTGGGGCTGCGGACGCTGCCATTTTATTTTTATATAGCTTGTGAGTGATAACGTATGATGTAGAGCCTTTGTGAAAAATAATGAACCAAAGTGCTTTCCTTCTGCTATTTATTAGCCCTGTAATACCGCTCTCGTCGCACCAATTACGGTCAACAATTCTGGATAAGTGATGACTACAATCTATTTTAGCTCGCAAGCGTCACAGCAACACCCAGACGCAAATCACTTGGGATCTTAAGTTTTTGATGAAGGCGACGCATAAGAAGAGCCACAAGACCTGCCAGTGTTAGCATAAAGTTTGTCTTTCACGTAGTGAGCAAGCTGCAAAGCCCTACCTTTCTGAGGACAAGCAGGAATCAAGTCTGCTTTTTTAAATTTTGGGCTAGCTGTTCTTAAGCACAGGCAGCACACTGCACCTTTGCCTTTCTGCTATATTGTGTCGTGTGGTTTCTGTGCACTCTTTTTTTCTATGCACTATTTTGGTTAACCCCAGGCGTGATTCGCGGCTTCATTGCTGTGTATATGTCACTTCTTCCTTCTTATTCAGCATTGTGCGCTGTGTTTTTGCCATAGATCCTTACTTACCCATGGGCCCGGTGTGTCATACTTCACCAGCTTCTCGGCTTCTGCCAACTCTAGAGATGTGTGCGTTGTCTGTGTTCTCTCTGTATTTGTTACAATATTTGTTACAATTAATTTGTAAGGCGAGATGCATTTGTTGTCTACCTTTGTCATATTGTGCTTTTATATTCTCAGACTCTACCTTGCCTTTGAATAAAACGTTGCAGATACTCTGTCTCTTTGACTGATATATACATTATCACTTGTTCCAAAAGAACAAGTGATCAACAAGTGAACAAAAGAACAAGAACAAGCGCGATGAATAAAATCGTAGTGAATTATGACTACCTGCATCTCTCTTTATTATACCTTAATCGAAATAAAAATAAAAAAAATAAAAATTCAAAATTTGCGCCAGTGAAACCGAAACAGGAAGCGCACGCCACTTGCTCTCACCAACCACCAGGTGTGCTAGGTTCGATTGGGCCGCTGGGGTCTACGGGAGTGTCCACTCTTCACCTTTTTTTATTTCTCTATAATATTACTATTAACTCCGCCAATGTACCTTTTCTGTATTAGCTGCTCAATGTGGTTATGTTGAGCTCCCTGACCTGGTGCTGAGGCATATGGTTACTTTTTTTCACAGTATTAATAAAGTTTTCATTTACTTAATAATAAATCTATATCCCTAAACTAAAAATTCCCGCATTCACACGGTGTGCTTCTTCCCTTGTAAAAATTGTGAATTAACGGCACTGCTACCGCACGTTAAAGTCGATGAATCAACAACGAGGCATTATTAAAATTACACTTTGAATTGAAAAATGGCCGCGGTGAAGTGCCACTTTTGGTCTTTTTTCCACTTCATGCGCATTAGCGCGTAGCACGACGAGAGCATACATGAGAGAACGAAGCAAAATGACTCACTACTAAACTAGCCTTTTCAATGGCGGTGAAAACGATGTAGGCCCGCGTGCTCAGATTTGGGTGCACGTTAAAGAACTCCAGGTGGTCAAAATTTCAGGAACCCTCCACTAAGGCGTCTCTCGTCATTATATGGTGCTTTTGGGACGTTAAACCACCACATAAATATCAATCAATGACTGCTATATATTAACTAGAGCATGTTTCTCAGTGTGGCAATAAAAAATATGCAGCGTTCGCAAGTCCACGCATGCGCACACGTGTAATCATCGTGGGATGACGATGACGCTATCGAAAGACACTTCATGCAGGAATAAGGATGAAACGTGCTGAGCCCGTCTTGGAAAAGGAATCATCACGCGTCTCACACAGCTCTCAAGAAACCATGCGAGCCGAAGGAGGTATTCTTAAGCATTTTTGTGTGGTTTCGTTAAATTTCTACAGCAGCCTGCTTTCGTTGCGCACTACTGCGAAAACCAATCAACGCTGCAAGCGGCCACTCAGTCATAAAGCGCACACAGGCGTTCACAGCCTTGGGAAGGGAATCGGCCTCCAGCGCGGCAATGCTATCACTGCACGCAATAAACCGTCCGCTCCAACGTGGTGTGTTGAAGATCTTGGCGCAATCGTCGTGCTGTTTGGAGGCTGCGAAAGGGGCGACACGTGTTGCCCGTCGGATCCGTTTAGGATTTGCGGCTCTGGGTGAACGGTGGCTCCACGCTGCTCCTGTTGCGTTTTCAACAATCACCGGCAGCGTATCGAGAGAAAGGAAGAGAAGGCGAAAGTAATATATTGGTCCTTGCGCAAGATCATTGCGCGCGATAACTACACTCGCCGTGTCGCGCGTTTTGTTTCTTTAACGCTCGTTACAGCGTAGCCGCGAGAGCAACGACCTTTTTAACGAGCGAGGCTGTTGTTTTGTTGTGGTTCTGTATCAGCTCCCGCGCGTGCGAATCCTCTCACCACTGTATACAGTTGCGAAAAGAGACTGCGTCGAATGCGTGTATACGCTGCGATGCCTCGGCGTCGTGACGTTATTACTTACGCCTGAAAATTGGACGATTTTTTACTATTGATGGTGAAATAGCAGCGTCATGCTTTTTGTCAAATTGCTGCTCGTGTTTTTTTTTTATTTTACAATTCGTTTTGTGCATGCTTAGTGGAGATGTAGCATGTGCTTATGTGTGTTCTCCTTTTCAAGGTATACATACATATGAGTTCTTTTCATCACTTTATTGTGTCGATGGCTTCTTGCGCTATATCCCTGCTAACGGTCACTATTATCGATTGAAATCGTTCGCCAGCGTGGGCTATAGGAAATGAAGCCCATCAACTCTGGCCACTTTTGAAGTTTACAGATAACGAAGACCTGCGAAACTAAATAGATGAAGCCGTGTACATATTGTAGAAACGCAAAACTAAAAAAAAAATAGTGAGCGAAATATATAAAATTGATGTCGGCGAAATTATATCAGCGTGCAGGAGGGGGAGGGGGGGAGGGTGCACGCTAAGTTCTGTTGTGGCTGCGTTGGCCAACGCCACCTAGATATCTTTAGGCCTGCTCACTGTTTTTGCCATGGGCTCTGACGTCACTCAGTTTAGACCATTGTGTTTCGCTGCACAGACGTGCCTACGTTCGCTCTCATCGCTCGACAGACATGAATTGCCAAGCTTGACGAACGTTTTCGTGGCGTGCTGGTGTGCTTGTTGGCGACTCGAGAAAACGGTGTTTCTATGTGTCCGTGAACTGCAGCGTAGATATGTGATGCGCTTTGTGCACTGGATATTCACAATCTGTGCGGATGCAAATACGAACGGTTGGGCGACGCTGGGTAACACATGCATTGTCGCAGCAAAGGGACCGAGAGTGCGTGTGTTCTCATTTTCTAAGGACAGCCGAAGAACGACTTAGGAACATGTTGTTCGTCAAGCTGACGTCGACATCTCTTTTCTTCATGACCCGAAGGTACGTTTGCTTGTACTACATACTTCTAAGTCGTACCAATGGCACCATCTCCACCATGTTCCGTTCTTGCTCTAAAATAAAGATGGTATGTGTGCTTCTGACTTTTTGGCGTAAGCCATAGCTTTAAAATAATAAACCCGCGTGGTAGTACGTTTCCACAACAGGCGTTTTTCCTTCAGGGTCGGTAAACATATTGCTATTGGTGATTAGCGCCGCGGACTTCTTGTATTATCTTCGTTTATTTAGGTGAGAAAAAATGGAAGGAATGCTGTTGCATTGCTTAGTGCATTGGTTTTAAGCATAGTCTTTTCTTGCCGGCGTCCCTACCACTTTATTGCGGTATTATAGTTTTGCGCC
The DNA here is from genome assembly GCA_013436015.1 of Rhipicephalus annulatus. Taxonomy (NCBI): domain Eukaryota; kingdom Metazoa; phylum Arthropoda; class Arachnida; order Ixodida; family Ixodidae; genus Rhipicephalus; species Rhipicephalus annulatus. The sequence goes on from WOVY01010997.1 coordinate 58,609, forward strand.
ACTCTTGCCAGCACCTTATCCTTGTACATTTTCTTGAAATTTAGATGCATGTGTACACTTATGGTGAAACGCTTTCTCAAGTGGTTTCCAAGTGTGTGAGCTCTTCTTCAAGCTAGAATATTTAAGAACCACCACCGCATGTACCGATACGAGAACCAGCAGTGCAGTAGAAGCGCCCACGGGGAAATTAATCTAGACCAGGTAATAACACTTTTCCTAGGCCCTAAATTATATGAGCAACTACGTACCACTGCGACAGGAGCTAGAACAAAAGAGGAAACGCCGCTCTTTGTGTCGGTCACACGAGGTTTTTTTCTGTAAAATGAAAGATTTTGTTCTCTCTTGCAATGGTCAGCTCCCTGATATTGTGCTGAATAACATACTTGTGGCAGCAGCACACTCTCTCCTCCATAACTTCGTGTCTATGAAGACAGATGTTCGCCCCGTCGTGCTGGTCTAGTGGCTAAGGTACACGGCTTCTGACCCGCAGGTCCCGGCAGCGGCGGCTGTATTTTCGGTGAAGGCGAAAATGCTGTGGGCCCATGTGCGCAGATTTGGGTGCACGTTAAAAACCCCAGTTGGTCGAAATTTCCTGAACCCTCCACTACGGCGTCTCTCATAATGATATCGTGGTTTTGGGACGTTAAACCCAAGATTTCAACCAAAAAAGATGTTCAAAAAAGTACAAATAAAACTGCAGAAACTGGGCAAACGAGTAGAAACAGTTTCTTTGCATCTTTAAGATAGTGTGTGCGCGCGTGTGTGTGTGCGTACGAATGTGTGTAAATAAACAAAGCATGAATAATAACATTTGTTTTACTTATTTCGTTACTTTGCGTGTTCTATTAAATTTTGCTGTCATAGATCGACCACGAGTTTGGTAGCGCACAGTCTTTGGCATTTTTGTGGAAGAAATGGCCCACAGATAAATGTTCGAGCGCTTTCAAGCGTAATACATTACTTAAACCAACGCCTTTTTTGACGCAAAAGGCAGAATAAAGCTCTTCAGAGCATAAAACTATCTATAGCCATAAACGCTTTCTCTTTTAACTGGAGATGATAGTGAATAATGAATTCTCAGCTTCCCGTACGAGCGCTCGTACGGGCAATACGAGTGACGTTACGGTGGTAGTGAGCAGGCATGAAAATATTCTTGTTGGCATTGGCGTTGGCGATCTACAACTGGCACGTGACGTCACAGACGCACGTTGTTACAACGTACTCGTACTCCATCATGGCGACTTATATGACGCCAACGCAGCCTAATCACGTGGTTGTCTGCCTGTATGCTTCAATGTGGTGATTGCGCCCGTGGACTTATGAGGATGAATAAAGAAGTAAGCTGCAAGCATTGCCCTGACAAGCTTAACGTGTCACCACGAACTTCGCATGCCAGTATTTTTGTGCCCCAGTATGACTCCTTCCGTGGCATCAAGGTAAGCTACTTATAGTGCAATCTACTTGTGGCAGTGCTGCTGTACATTGTACAGTATTTGCATGCGCCTGCTAGGCCTACTCGAGCGCTCGACTTTTACAGCATTGTGTCGGCACGAACCTTGCGGAAGTTTTTAGTATCGCAATGCCTGTTCTTATTAAATTCGAAGATTTTCTTAGCGGGCTTCGGCGAGCCTATCTATCTATCTATCTATCTATCTATCTATCTATCTATCTATCTATCTATCTATCTATCTATCTATCTATCTATCTATCTATCTATCTATCTATCTATCTATCTATCTATCTATCTATCTATCTATCTATCTATCTATCTATCTATCTATCTATCTATCTATCTATCTATCTATCTATCTATCTATCTATCTTATCTATCTATTATCTATCTATCTATCTATCTATCTATCTATCTATCTATCTATCTATCTATCTATCTATCTATCTATCTATCTATCTATCTATCTATCCTATCTAGCTATCTATCTATCTATCTATCTACTATCTATCTATCTATCTAGCCGCTTACGTTTGGGTACTTTCTTGGTCACCCTCTAACTTGGCGTGAACTAAAATTAGCATGGGAGGGTAAATGGTTTGACGAATATGACGCGCTGGTCAAGACATGAATAGTGCCACAATCCCGTCACGTAAGTCGTAAAACACTTCCCGCCAGACAGTGGCACATATCCACGGGTAGGTATGTGCCGCTGGCATGAGGTATGCGCCACAGGTGACTGACACTTAATATCTACCTAGGAACGACGAGAGCACGCATGAACAATTTTAACGCGTGAGCGTTAATAAATACCTGACATCGGTAGCGTCGACGCGATGAATGCAAAGAATTAACGTCAGGGTCCCAGCTGGAATCAAGCCGAAGCATTCTGCGTGGCAATGAAGCATTTTACCGCAGAGCTACGCCAGGTCTCGCCACTACTTTTCAAACAGACGCTAATCTTCGTGAAACGTCAATAGGGGTTGCAGCGCTGCCTATGCAATTTTATAAATATTACATATGTGACCCTTGGATACAGCCGTGACGTCGGATTAACGTCAATTGTGGTTATGTGCCATCTGCCGAAGTTGATTTATGTAGCAGTGCCCAGGGCCAGCATCCTAGCGAGCATCAGTGCTGAATATCAACTTCTAATGTTGCTAATACGCATGTTTCAGTTGGCATTGTCGAGCAAGTGCAAACAACTGGTTATATAAACATCTGCAACTCTTCAACATATGTCTGTGCATGCAGAATTTGTACATATATTTAGCGTCATTTCATGACGTGTTGCTCAGTAAAAAAAAAATATGCAACACGGTCAGCTTTCCTCCGCACGCTTCACATAACGTGGATTCTCAAGTACGTGGGGTCTGCTGATTTTTTTTTTCCTGCGAGTCCACTGAACAGCACAGTACTGGGCCAGTGCGTGTAGTAGATGCGTATATACAATGACATCTGCGTGGGGGGGGGGGGGGTGCTGCGAGGAACCTTCGCTCCCCCCCCTCCTTCTGACGGAAAACCCTGCGTACGCCTCTGAGAATGCCCCAAAACTTACGTGGCTTCTCTCGTGTCACTACAGCCGATTTCGAGCACCATTAATGAATGCTGTCAACGTAAGCACTCCGTTACTTCGTATTGTAGTTGACTCAACGAAAAACGATGGACTTTATGACCGGGCACCCATCCAAGAACTTCATTTTAGGACAACCTTGGCATAATTATCTCGTGAAGAATAGAAGACGCACGAGAAATTTTTGTGTACGACTTCGCAACAAAACGTTTATGAAACTGAAATTCGTGTCTTTTATGACCGTCCCCCATCAAAACCTATCCACAAAGTATTGTCATAAGATTTTTGGCACGTAAACTTCGATTATTCATTGTAATGTTACCTTTTCTTGTGCGTCGCATCGTTTTGTATGGAAGAGTTAGCGCGTAGACACGAAGCATAACGGCGAAAGGGTGTGACGTTATTTTGTAAAGAAAGAAAAAGAGAAAGAGAAAAGTTTACACAGTGTATAACTAACATCATTCCTACGGTTTAGCTGTTTGTGGTTCATAAATAGCCAATTTATGTACAGATTATCATCATCGTCATATATTTGACCCTTAAGAACCCCTTAGGAGCAATACAAAAGCGGGGAGAACGTTTTACTAAATACAGAAAAAACAAAGAAAATAAGAAAGTAGTGCGAATACACGAGCAATACTTTTGCAGGATCCAAGACCAGACGTAAAGAAATGTGCTTTATAAGTATAAAAAAATTCCGCCATATCCAGGAAGTGAATGATGATGAGTGGGCGAAGCTCCGGAGGTAAACCTGGTAAACCATGAATCCTCTGTACATTTTGCCCACTCGATTTTATTACATCGCTCCCCCTAGCGTACGTCGCCGCACTAAATCGAACGATTGCCTTCAACCAATGACACGCGCCATATGCGACATCATTCCTATTTTATAAGATCTCGCGTCTTTCATCAACTACAAGTACCGCTTTCTAGTTTATAACATCTTGCATCTTTTCATCATCAGCTACAAGTACCACCATCTAGTAAACACTACAAGAACTAAACGAGAGGTGGCTACATACAGGAGACGGTACCGCCATCTAGTGAACACTGCAAGAACTAAACTAGAGGTGGCTACATACAGGGGACGGTACCGCCATCTAGTGAGCACTGCAAGAACTAAACTAGAGGTGGCTACATACAGGCTACAGGGGACGCACAGCCCACGCCCTAAGGAGCTTCGCCCCTAAAACACGTGCGCACAATATTTGCACGTACAAGAGCACGAAATACAGTGGCGGTGGTGGAGCATTAATGTGTCTCCAAATTTAAGTGCGCTGTTAGTAGCTGGTTGAATGCGCACGAGTCACGCTCCGAGACGACAGCTTCCGGTAAGTTATTCCATTCCTTGATGGCGACTGCAATAAATGAATTGTTAAATGCAGCGGTCCTACCGAAAGGACATTGTAGGCTTCGGAAATTCAACAGCTGCCGAGTGTAGTGGACGGGAGAAAGTAATTAAGAGAGAGCCATGCAAGTGAGGAAAAGATTAATATATAATTTATGAAACAAAGAAAGTCGAGAAAGCATACGTCTGTTTGCTAGATTCCGCAAGTCTTTAGAAGAATTGGTTTTTTATTGAGGTGGTGGGCATCGTGTGAATAAATAATGTGCTCTAAGATTTTGCATTCAATGTATGTCAGTGAACTAGGACGATAATTAGATGGGGTTTGGACGGTCACCTGATTTGAACACAAGGGTTACCTTGGATACCCTCCAGTCAGCAGGTATAGTACCTTCGGAAAAGAACTTAGAGATTATGATTTGCAGAATGTGGCTATAGTAATAGCTCCATTGGATTTAGGCTCCTTAGTTAAAGTAATGCTTGATGAATGACTGTAGTCAGACGTGATGAACCGGGCAAGCCCTATTGTTAACGAATTCTAACAGATTAATCAGATAAGCTTGGTGTGGGTTCCTAATGGAAGACGCGTATTCGAGCTTCCTACGAACGAAAGTTACGTATGCAATTTCGCAGACTGTAGGAGGTGATTGGAATAAAGTTCTTCGGATGTAACCAAGTTTTTTGATGCGTCAGCCATTAAGTGTGTGATGGGATATGACCATGTGTTAGGAATGAGAACACCAAGGTATCTGTATTTGTCGACATATGCCAAGTTCGTTGAGTTTGAATTGTAGACGTATTCAGACTTTCATTTCTTGCGAGATACGCGCATGACTTCGCATTTGAAAACACTGGTCTGCAATTACCACATTAAACACCAGTTTTCAACTAAAGATAGGTCATTCTGTAGAATTTTGTGATCGTCAGGGGTGGTTAGTCGGCGGTAAAGGATACAATCGTCCGCAAGTAATTGAATTATTGAAATTCGTGACGGTAGATCGTTCAAATATATAAGGAGGAGTAAGGGGCCGAGCACTGACCCCTGAGGGACACCGAATTTAACGGGAGCAGCAGTGGAGTGAACTGAGATCGATGTGATAGAAAAAATCGGTTTCACGACAGGTTTAAAGGGTCCAAGTTGAGACAACAGAGTTTGTTTAATAGTCGTTGATGAGCGACACGATCGAAGGTTTTAGGGAAGTGAATGTATATGACGTCAGTTTAAAATATAAAGTCTTATGTTGGAAGTCAGTAGTGAACGCGAAAAGCGGAGTTTCGCAGGGCAAACCAGGTCGGAAACCGTGCTGATCTTTAGAAGAATTGGTTTTTATTGAGGTGGTGGGCATCGTGTGACTAAATAATGTGCTCTAAGATTTTGCATTCAATGTATGTCAGTGAACTAGGACGATAGTTAGATGGGGTTTGGACGGTCACCTGATTTGAACACCGGGGTTACCTTGGATACCCTCCAGTCAGCAGGTATAGTACCTTCGGAAAGTAACTTAGAGATTATGATTTGAAGAATGTGGCTACAGTAATAGCTCCATTGGATTTTAGTATCTTTGCCGATATTTTATCAGGACCAGTGGCACTCAATGTTTTCAGTTGGTTTATAATTGTTAGGATTTCTTCAGCATTTATGGTTAAGGGTGGCATCTAGGGAAAGTCATATCTGGAGGCAGACGGAATATTGCCAGGCGGCTCATTAGTAAAGACTGAGAAAAAGTTAGAATTCATCAAGTCAGAGCGCTGCTGAGCTTTTACCTGTGAGCCATCAGGACTACACAGTGAAATGTTATACGATAAATTGTTAGGTTCAACACTGTCAAAATTTGGGCTTGTTGGTGCATTGTGACGACTGAAAATAGCGCTAAGAAACGGGGACACAAGAAGAGGACACACGGCACAGGCGCTATAATGTTCATAAGGGTTCATAATGTTCCAATTTTGGGGGTTTGTCGCGTATGACTTTTAGGAGATCTTCGTGGTAATACGCGCACGCACGTATACAGGATGGATGATATGAACATCTACATTTGAAGGCGTCACCGAAGAAACATGGGGAAGTGACATGCCAAGTTATCAGGTGTACGTCGAATCGTTATCGTTTGTTTTTCCACGTAAGTCTGCAAGAGCTTTGGATAATTATAATAGGCTTCCATTATGAATCGCCTAAGTCGCACGAGAACGTTGAAAATAAATCACAGATTTGGAACAAGCGGGTATTGTCTTCCCCGTGATCATGCTTCCGAATGAAATACGACAAGATGATACAGAAGTTCACAGCAGGTGAGAGTGGTTCGTCAGTTGATGTGGTCATGGGCTGTCTGCTGTGAACCTTCGAGCAGCTCACTAGGTGATGAGGGTGGAAGTTTGATCTTCCTTTACCAGGAGTGTAGGCAAAACTTTTGTTGTAGTTTTTTTTCGGGGAGAGGGGAGTAGGAGGTGTGAGGGACATCTTTTGGAATTGACTTTTTTTTCGCTCTGTACAAGCCATGCCCAAAATAATTGGGGGGGGGGGGTGCACATGGACCTGGTGTGCCGCCCCCTGTCTGCGCTAATGTCCGTTACGGAGGGATGGTGAACCTATGTAGGTTTATATATGTATGGACTCACTAAGCGACATTCTTCATCATTTATCTGGAACACCTCAGGTACAGGGCAAACGAATTCCCGCTGGATTATACCGCTCCGGATAGCTAACTGGACACTCACAACTGACTAATATGCCTATTTATTATCCTGTTTCACGCCTGGCCTGAAGCTTTCTTTTTTCTTATTATTCTGTGCAAAGCTGCGACGGACATCAGCGGCCGCAGAAATCTACAACTGCAAAATTTACTGTTATTGCGCGTTCATAGCAGCTTCCTAGTAAGATTTTAATATAAGTAGAATAAATATAAGAGTAATAATTATGATAATATCTGATTACGAAGAGCGTCGCAGGGCAAATTTCAGTCACGCAATTTTTTCCGCTGAAACGCGAATCTTTCAGCCAGCCCTGTCATTGCTTCAAGACTCATGGTCCTCCAGCAGTCCACTCCATCCGACACCTGTCAGAGACCTCAGGACAGTGTCTGTGCGAAAGGCCATTCGACAACCACTAGAGAGAACGAAATATGTAGATGACGATGCGTGCATTCATGCTCCGAGCGTTCGTTAACCTGCGGCAGACTGCTGAACCGATACTTCAGCAAGAAGATTACTCCCCTTTCTACCAAGGCCAGTGCGCAGCATAAGTGTTTACCGGTTGTACAGCGCGTCGCCGCAACGACCATTACTCATACCGAAACGTCTCGACCTCTGTCTCTTTCTGTTGTGAGGTCGCGAACAACGGGTTCACGTCTTCTTTCCCAGCGGTTCTCGAAACGGTCTCTTCTAAATTTTTTTTGAGCCGACCTATGCCAGTCAGGATCTTTCCTCGTGCCGACATTGGGGAGAGATGAACGCTGTGCCTCAATTTTTTCCCCTTTAACTTCTCTTCCGCTTCCTTTTCGGACAGTCAGTTCGGCGTACCGTTCTTCACGAGGTAATCCGCAGAATTCTCCGCATTTGAAATATATTTATTTTTTACACCCTCTGAGCGGTCAACTTTGGTCGTACACGCTTCTTATAGGTTTTTTTTTCATTTCCCTTTTTCTTTTTCTAAAGTGCGGTGAAGCTACGAATGATTTTGCTCTCGTATTTGATGCTTTCATTCTAACCCTCCTCTCCTCGGCACGCGGTCAGCAGCCATTCCTTGTGATTGCCGCTGAGCACCTTCACAGCCAGATCGAGGGGCGGGCGGGAACAAGGCCCGGCGACGACCGTTCAACGACCCCGGCAGACTGCTCAGTCAAGGTCGCCTCCGTCACCCGACGACCTGCGGCGGAGTTCACCGAGCCCTCGAGGAAGCGCTTCCCAGCGGCGCCGTCTGCGCGTTTGTTCCCCGGGGAGGCGGGACCCAAAGGGATTGGCCCCCCTTTTCGGTTCCCTTCTCTCCTTACTCCGCGGGCATCCTTCGTCGTTCTAGCCTCTCTCCTCCCCTAAAGAAAGAACGAGGAAGAGAAGGTAATCGGCGCGGCACCCAGGGTAGGCGGTGAACCCGTGTTTAGGGTTTTGGGAGCCCACGGCGCGAGCTGCGCCCGAGAGGTCAGTGACCGCCGCGCACAGATCATGTGGGCCGCCTGACCGTAGATGCCGGATCGCCGCTTGAGCTTCCAAAAAAAAAAATTTTTTTGCCGTCTTGTGTTGTTTGCTTTGTAGTTGTTTCCGCGTACTTTCTGACCGTTTATCACACTGTCGACAGGCCAAGTGGTCGCTTGATGGTTTACGAAGAACGGCGGCTTCCGCGTGCTCCCCATTTCTCTCTCTCTCTTTTTTTTCTGGAGTTTATTCGAATGTTTATTATTTAGATCTCTGTACTTTTTTTTCGCTCACGAGGAGGTGGCGAGGGTTAGCGACGCATCTTGGTCTGCATGCAGCCTTATTGACGTTCTTATTTTCTTTCCTAGGCGCCAAGGAACACGCGTTCTGTGGACCATGTGCCCACTCATTGGTTGTGACCACGGCCCTCGTCTTCTAGCTGCGGTGGGAGGTCAAACAAACGGCGAGCTTCGAGAGTCGATGACCTTCCTGGAAAGTTCACGCAAGTGTACGCTTGACCGTGCGAATGCCTCTCTTGCACTTGTTTCCCTGTATTTATTCTCAAGTTGTTTTACAATGCGTCTCGTTCCTGTCCACCTGTCTAGACAATATCATGATAAAGAAAAAAAGGTCGTCACAGTGACCGAACCCATTTTTTGGGCAGGAGTGCAGCTACCTATTGATAATGTTGTTCTCATCAATCAAGTGCTTCCTATTAAGGCGAAAGCTTTGAATGCTGCATCAAACGCGAAAAGCGCCGTTGGGGTCAACACTAATTCATATAATAAAGTCATCATGACGTTACTGTGACATCAAATAAAGTGACGGTGCGTTGTGACGCCGATACATGATTTTGTCGCTCGATCAAAGGCAGGGGCGTAAGCAGAAATTTTGTTCGGGGGGGGGGGGGGCTAATTCATGCCACTACCTGGTTACGCCGCTTATCAAAGGTGAGCCGATTTCTGAAGTAGCGCAAAAACATGTTAGATGCAGAAAACTTTCGTGGGAGGACAGAACAGAAGAGGGGTGTGGGGGGGGGGGGGTCAGTGCGATCTACTGAGAATAAAAATGATGGATTTCGCCGTCCAGTCGGGTTATGCAAACGCATTAGTCTTTTGTTACTTTTATCCAGCCTGTCGTGCGCTTCAAACAGGAACATTTCTCCCAAATGTGACTTTGAAAACATCACATACGTGATGAATTTCAGCAGCCATTTGTACGTGGAGTTTATTTTAACGAAGAAATACATGCGCACATTGCATCAGATATGCAGGAGGGTAGAGGCTATAACGTCCAGGTAACCTATACGTGCAATGTTATCGGATGGTGCCATTCGAAATACGCTACCCCTAGCTGCAACGTCAGCCCGCCTTGACGACAACACCTTGTCAAAACATTCAGTGCTCGAATGCCGACACGATCTGCTATCGCACAGAGAACCAGCCTTATTGAAGTTCTTGCGTGGTATCGACCTATTGGATAGGCTCTAGCACCCCTCCACTTGTTTTTTTTTTTTCGCGCGTCTACTTGTCTTTTCACTTTCCTTCTCATTTTTCTTCGCCGTTCCTCCTCCCCCAAGTGCAGGGTAGCGAACCATGTGCTGCAGTTCTGGTTCTCCTCCCTGCCTTTTTTCTCATTTCGTTCTCTCTCTCTATCCAGTCCGTCCTTGCGATCGTAGTGTATTCGCAAATTTGAGAAACATCAAATTTTATTTGTGGCTCGCATTTTCCCCCCTGTCTTCATGGTCTGAAATGCACGTCGAGGTGCGATCTTAGGCCTTGCGTGAGCCTAGGTAGGTATAATGGGCGTCTTAATTGTGGTGCCTCTATAGCTATGAGCACACGTCGTCCTCGGGCTCTACATTCGGAACCACGCTTAGTAAAAGCATATAGTTACTTGAGAGTTGGTCATTTTTCTAGTTAACACTTGAGCGATGCAAAAGAAAGCGAAATCTGTCTTCCGTGGCAGTCTTTTAAGAAAGTTTCTCCGTGCGCCTCAAATGCGTAAAGGTGCAGCGTCATGCAACGATCGTGGCATTTGGGCTAGTTTAAAATGCGCACTATTTCATTTATTTCCAATGCGTCATGCTAACTAATTGTAGCACTTTGGCTGTGTCGTGGAGGTCTGCAATTTCCTATTGAGAACGGCTACTACTCGACCATGAGAAAAAAACAGAAATAGATTCGCTTGTTTAGAGTGAAGGCTACACTAGAGCCGACTATTCCAGTATAGAGTTGAATAGCTACAACTATTACAACGAAAAAGAAATGAACCCTTCGGAAATTTGCAGCCCAATCACACTCGCTTGCAGGTTCCTCAGCTGACGAGAACATGTTGAAAAATTTACGAACGTACTCGAGACGTTCAGTATTGTATTAATTACTGACTAGAGAACATTAACAACGATTGTATAATCTTCGTCATATTTTATACCAGCTCCCGATGTTTTGCTTTGACTATCGGTGCTCTGGAGGCCTCCGACGGCTGGCCCTGCCTACCTTCGCTGTGAGTTCGCACCGTGCACATTGTTGATGTTATTAATCAGCATTGGCAACACTGGTTCACATCCACTTTAGCCGAAAGTAGGCAGTTGTAATGATGACAATGGCCCATTTTTCGTGGCTCACCTTCTAAAAAGTTCTGATAAATTTCAGGGATGTTCCGTGCAGTGCATTTTTAGTCGGTCATTTTTGAGCCAAAGGGGAAAAGGTAACCTTCGTGATATTGCAGGTAATTTCAAGATTGGTTAAATTCTCCTATGATGACCGATAATTAGGGGTCACAGTGCGTCTTCATCTACTGTAATCTATTCTGGGGCATGCACCACACAAGCATAGCACTCGAGATTTCTTTCGTATATTTGCGCAAAGTGATTTCTAGTTCCCTATTGGTCTTATATAACAAGCCTACAATGTACAGTATATGAAATAATAAAGTCATGATTTTGTTGCGCGGCAGTGGAGGGGACACTTATGATTTCAATGTCACCAATACGTCAGACACGTGTATTTACAGTATGCGCGTCCGTGGATAGTCGTGGAAGTCAGTGCTGTTCTGCTGGGAAAAATGCTGAGAAATTCGTGAATGTTTTCAGGGGAAAATATCCGAAATAGAGAATTTCCATATCTCTGAATGAGAATTCTTCGACTTAGTAGGGAACATCAATTATGGGCTTCTTGTTAAACGCGACGGTGCATCTTAAAAGGGCCCTGAAACACTTTTTTGAAGTAAACGGGAAATGGAGTTACTCAAAGAGCTTATTGCCTCACGAACTAAACGCCACCAAAAATTTAAGAATCCGTCCAGTGCGAGCGCAGTTCTCGTTCATGTTCACCTGTTGCTCATGGCACATACCCACTGCGGGGAATTGGCCATGGACTAAGTGTTTTTATAAGATACTATGCAGTTTTAGTATATTGGAGGTTATAATTTAGAAATATTACAATCACCTATAGGAAATTGTGGTGCTTGGTATATTGCATATAAATATTTAAATAAATAAATGTATTCATTCTTACATTAGAGCACTGCTGTGATTTTCGAACGTATATAACGTTATAGACATGTCAGAATAATAATGCAAAATAATTCGTCAACTTATCAGTGTCATTACTATAGTTACTGACAGCCGGGCATATTCTTGCACTGGAGAAGCCAGAAATATAAACTCAAAAGACAAAATCACACGCACTGATAAATCCATACCAGTACCAGGTAGAAGTAATTTTAAAGGGGTTTTTCGTATTGTAGTGAACGGCCTGCAGGTCAAAAAGAAATGACCTATTGTTTCCAGTTCACCATGGAAAGCGCGCAGTGGCGAAGGTGCCTCAGCAGACCTGTTTTTGTTGAAATTTAGATTCGGTACCTGGCAGCGCAGCATTGTGATAGCTACTTCTAGTTTACGAGTTTGGCAAAAGGCTCTTCGCTGGGGATATAATAAATGGTGATATTCGGTTGAAGATTCAAGTGCGGTGCCTCCAAAGTCTTCCATAAGCGCGCGCCTTCGAAATCGAGCAACAGTCACATAAGCGGATGTCGGAAAGTACGGTAGAATCGAAAACTCGTTAGAGCGGAACTACTTCATCCATACTAGGTCATCATGATTATGATGATGATGATGATTCCACAACCATGGTTCGTACCCACTCAGGGGATCGACCAAGAATGGATGACTTAATTCAGTAAGATTTTTTTATATTCAATATCGAAACCAACCACCGGAAAAAAGAAAGAAAAAAAGAAAAGACACCCTAGGCAGAACGAAATGAGTGCAATAGTTGTTTGTCACTCGTTCAGATCAGACAAATATTCATTACCTTGAATAGAAATCAGCATGGTTAAACAAAGCTGTTGTGTATGTTGGAATTTTTTTTCGCATCATCATCATCGTCTTCTTCCTCTTCTCCTCGAGCTACTGCTCGCGCCAATGCTGCACTGCGTGACACGCGATCGAGAAGAAGTCGTTTCAGTGTGCTACGTGCAGGCGGATCTCCACAGTCCGCTTCCTGCTCTCTGCGGCTATGAGCCCGGAGTCGTCGCCGAATCTGCTGACGTCCAGCAGCCAGATCTCCCCGACACCGGTGACCAGCATACGCAGTCCGTCCTGGCCACTCGACGAGCGTCACGAGCACGAAAGCAACGGCGCCGACAGCCGAGAAGGAAACAGGTACGCCGTAAGCACGCTGGCGCCTCGAAGCAATCGTGCGAGCCCCTTACGTGGCTTCGAATCTCCTACCTCCATCTCCTCAGGTTACCCTTAATCTGCGTCTGTAATTTCTTATTCTCCTTAATCTGCCCTAATTGATGCCGGTGTTACGCGAGCATGTTACATCGCGATGAGGGCAGACGGGGATCGTATTTCTTGATAGCGATCGACAACCATCCCTGATGCACTATCCTACCGATTCGGATTGTCTTAGCGCAAACGTCAGTCATGTCGAGATCGTATAAAACCCTATCTGGCGTAACCACAACCAAGTTACCGTGTAGCCGCACCTGATCCGGATTGAGTCATCCTTAAAGATCATCCTTAAAGGCTGTTTCACATGCCGCGATTGCAGCAAAAAAAAATCGTTCCGTTTGCTCCATTCGCTCTGTTCGTGTTCACAACCGCTGCTAATGGCGGTTTCGTTTCACATGGACCACGAATGGTCCGTGATTTTCGCTCTGTGACTAGAGCGGCGAGTTCTTGCCACCCTTTTTTCTGGCAGACACCGCAGAATATTTCAAACGTAATGTAATGATTTGTGCATTCTTATATCATTAGGTTCTATAAACGGTAACGAAGGGCCCGCGTGTTTCGACGTTTAGGAGGACTTCTTAATCTAAATTACTCTTAAAAAAATTCCGCCATATCCACGAAGTGAATGATGATGAGTGGGCGAAGCTCCGGAGGTAAACCTGGTAAACCATGAATCCTCTGTACATTTTGCCCACTCGATTTTATTACATCGCTCCCCCTAGCGTACGTCGCCGCACTAAATCGAACGATTGCCTTCAACCAATGACACGCGCCATATGTGACATCATTCCTATTTTATAAGATCTCGCGTCTTTCATCAACTACAAGTACCGCTTTCTAGTTTATAACATCTTGCATCTTTTCATCATCAGCTACAAGTACCACCATCTAGTAAACACTACAAGAACTAAACGAGAGGTGGCTACATACAGGAGACGGTACCGCCATCTAGTGAACACTGCAAGAACTAAACTAGAGGTGGCTACATACAGGGTACCGCCATCTAGTGAACACTGCAAGAACTAAACTAGAGGTGGCTACATACAGGGGACGCACAGCCCACGCCCTAAGGAGCTTCGCCCCTAATACACAGCATCGTCCAGTACTAAAATAAACACGTCGACGCTATTCGCGCGTGTGCTGCTGAATGTGCTGTGTTTCTCTCTTCCCTCTCTGCTCTCTATCTTTCATCTCCCCCATCGCTCTTCTATGCGCAGGGTAGCAAACCGGCTGCCTATAGGCCGGTTAACCTCCCTGCCGTTCTCCTGTTTTCCTTCCTTCCTTCCTTCGACGCTATTTTGACGGCTTAGCCGGCCCGGCCCTATTTCGCCGGGTCTCGACCAAAAATCGCTGCCGCCGTTGCGACTAGAGCGAAAAGTTGCAACATGCATGTTGGAAGCTCGCCGCGGACCACTGCGGCGTGAGCAAACTGACCTTTTTTTTTTGCTGTGAGAGAATTCGCGCACTGAAAATTGCTAGTTTTTGTGTCACGTGAAACGGCCTTAAGGCTGTTTCACATGCCGCGATTGCAGCCAAAAAAAAAAAAAAACTCCCAAGCATTTCCCCGAGGGTGAACATGGTTAAGTGCGAATGCACGGGGTGATGCTATGGACAGTCTCGATGTAATCCGCGTCGTCTCCCCCCTGGGCGCGTTCCCCTTCACAAACGGCCGCATCATCGTCATCGAAGACACCCAGCCGACTCCAGTCGATGCGCACGCCGCTAGCGACATACAACGGCGCATGCTCCAGGTGCTTCAACCACGCCAAGATGTTACCGCGCTTCACCAGTCCGCGCCTGTACGTAGCCGGACTCACCAGCCTCCGCTTCACGTGCACGTCTATAGCAACGTCCTCGGGAACCACCCGCGGAAGACACTCCACCACGCTCGGAACGTCGATGGGCACGTTCACGATCTGTCCCTTAATGCCGTACTGACCGTTGCCCCGCGTGAGCCGCCTGATGCTCATGAAGGGGAGTCGAGGCGAGATGAGGCGCTCTCCCACCGGGTTCAGATCGGGGAGGTCCGCAGGACGAGGCGGGTACGCGTAGCCGTGGCTCTTGCTCAACGGCGGAACCCGCCCGGCCAGCAGGGACTCTCGGCAAGACGCACACACCCGGAACGCACCGAAGGGAGCCAGCCGCGGGTCTTGCGCATCCATGTCGTCGCATCGGTGTTCGCCCGACCGTCTTCCGAACTCGTTCCAAAGAACCCGCAACGCGTTCAACCTGTTCGTCTCGTTCCTCACGCTGGAAATGCAGCTCAGGTTGTTATCGAACCACAGCCGGTCTCACACGGCGCAGCTGTGACCGAAGCTGCGATCCACAAAGTCGCGTTTGAAACGCGCGTCCGGACGAGCAAAGTCTAGGGCTCGCACCCTCTCCCGCGCGGCACGTTCACTGGCTCGAACGGCTTCGGGAACGTCCACTCGCCGTTGACGATTGCGAGCGGCGTCTTGACGCCGGCCTTCATCGCCCTTCTCCGCCTGACGCTTGCGTTGTCGTTCCGCTTCTTAAGCCGCGTTCGCAGCTCGATGCTGACGCCTCATCTCAGCCTCGCGAGCGCGCAGTTCACCATCCTCTGCACGCTTCGCCCGCTTGTCCTCGGCCTCACGAGCGCGAAGTTCGGCATCCTCTGCACGCTTCGCCCGCTTGTCCTCGGCCTCGCGAGCACGCAGTTCGGCATCCGCTGCACACTTCGCCCGCTTACGTTCGGTCTCACGAGCCCTTCGCAGCGCCGCCTTGTCTTCCAACGTCGGCGAAACCGCCGTGGTACCGTCACCTCCAACGACGGGTGCAGTGCTAGCATTCGGTTGTACTGCATTCGTTGTTGATGGTAGCGTTGCCTCCGGGACATCCATCGCACGACCCGCTCTCGACGGTAGACTGAGAGAGAAGGTGGGCGCGCGAGAGAGAGGGGTGCGCGCGCAGCTGCAGCGAGCGAGGAGAGCGGAGGAGCGAGCGAAGGGGGAGGGGGTATAAGGCGCGTTACTGACACCTATATCAGCGTCGCGTGCGTGGCTTATTCGGTAGAGCGTCGCGCTGCGGCCCGCCAAGTCCTCTTTCTTTTAAAGATAGAGAGAAGACTGCGGACGCCGCCGACGGCGGTGGATGGTTTGGGGTCGCTTATAAAGTGTATTCACATTAAAAACAAATTGTTCCGTTTGCTGCCATCGCCCTGTTCGCAACCGCTGCTAATGGTGGTTTCGTTTCACATGGACAGCGAATGGTCCGCGATGTTCACTTTGCGACTGAAGTGGCTAGCAACGTTTCTTGCCACTGCTTATTGTGGCAGACAATAGAATTTTCTGAATATAATAACCCAATATGTGCGTTATGTTATTAGGTTTCCATGAACGGCAACGGAGAGCACTTGTGTTTCGTCATTTAATTAGGAACACTTTCCTATCTAACTACACTCTGAAATGCGCAACAGCAGCCATTATCAAAACAAACACGTCGACGCGATTTCGACAGTTTGACGGGCCCGACCTTGCTTCGACAGGTCCCGAACAAAAATCGCTCCCGCCACTGCAATCAGAGCGAAAATTTCCCACATGTTGCCAGCTCACCGCGGACCGCTGCGGTGGGAGTGAACTGGCCTTTTTTTTCGCTGCGAGCGAATTTGCAGAGTGGAAATCGCTACTTTTGTGTCATGTGAAACGGCCTTTACAATCACGATTGAAATTGCCCGGGTCAGCGGTAGTAAGAAGTGGTCGATGTCGGTTGGATGTGACGTCTTTTGGCGTCCCGAAACGGCGCCATGTTGTTACAGGAAAGCACTGACGCCGTAATGCGACGTATTGTTCAAGTCTCGAGATGCACCGCCTGGTCTAGCCAAATCTAGCATGTCTTTCAGCAGGCCTCACAAATGATCATCAGGTCTCAAAAACCTCGTAAAATATCTGGATACATAGAGACACTGTGGGGCTCTCACCTCAATATTTATTAGTTTGCAGTACACCTTTCCACCTCATATATATTATACCTACTCTCGTCGGCCAAACCGCCTCGTCTGAACTCTCCTAAATCAGAGCTATGACGAGTTTCGTGCACTGGGGCAATTTGTAGTTGGTGTATAAGCATCTCCAGCGCTTGAAGACAGTTTTTGACTTCTTGTATATTTGAGAGCGATGTTATTCAGCATTTGCAAGCCCCTGCAGGTCACGACCACGTTGATTTTATTCTGTGTGTTACTGACCAGCTACGAATAAATTCTGGCACACCCCCTGTTGCAACAAGTTCACATGCAGTTCTCGGTACGCGCAGCCTAAAAAATGAACACGCTGGAAAATAACAACCTCTGATAACGCTTTGGACGAAATGGTTTGCATGCTAACGAGCTAACGCAAACCCGCCGCCAGTTGCTCGGGGGCACAGTTATCACTCTTTTATTGATTTATTTGTGAGGTTTAACGTCCCAAAACCACCATATGATTATCAGAGACGCCATAGTGGAGGGCTCCGGAAATTTCGACCACCTGGGGTTCTTTAACGTGCACCCAAATCTGAGCACACGGGCCTACAACATTTCCGCCTCCATCGGAAATGCAGCCGCCGCAGCCGGGATTCGAACCCACGACCTGCGGGTCAGCAGCCCAGTACCTTAGCCACTAGACCACCGCGGTGGGGCAGTTATCACTCTTTGTTATGCACACTTTGTGCGTATGTTGGTCTTCGGCAACAAATTTGCGACCAACTCCTGCGTACACTATATCAGCTCTAAAGTACCCGCCGCTCTCAACAGGCCATCCGGCAAAAGCTCGCCCCGCCGAATGGTCGTCGCGGCGCTGAGCAACGCCATCCTGCAGTTCGGCATCAACTTGTACCACGCCCGGCAATCGCATCGTACAGCACCTGCAAGCGACCCGCAGCATACTCATCACCACCCACAAAATGTGGTCTTCTCGCCGTACCTGATCGCCAGCACTCTGCAGCTGATGCAGTCGGGTGCATGCGGCGAGACGGCAGCGCAAATTTCGCGCCTCTTCCAGTGGCCCGTACAAGCAGGCGTCGATAAACAAGAACAAGTAGAGCAGGTAAGTGCTCGTGGGCAGTTTAGCGGATACGAGAAGTACGCAGTATTTTGTTCGGCCTTTTTCAGGCGAAGCGTTTTATGACTTTTGATTTCAGTGGCAGCGTTGTCGCGCGTGAGAAACCCGGCGCATGCCGGAAACAAAAACGGGGCCCTCGAATGGACGTCGGCGGTATTGGCATGTGGCATCTTCTTATGCTAGATAGTCTATCGCACGTGTGCTTGCCGGCAATCATCCGCATCTGACATGGCAATCTGACTGATAAATTCTTGGCACTTCCACGCTCATTGCATGCCAAAACATGAACGCACCCGTCACATTCCAGCACGGGCTCCAGAAAGACATCAGGCCTGACGACTTCGTCACAATCGCACTCAGAGTCGTTTCGCTTCCACCGCGGAAAGAAAGGCACAAATAAACAATGGTAAAATAAATGAACAAGAAGCCGCTCACATCTTCCCACGGGTAGAACTCGAGTAAATGCGTCACAGTGTGTGTGTGAGGGAAGTAAGGGGGGGGGGGGTATTGCGTGAATCTTGCGTAACAGGTATGGTTTAGGAATGCTTAAATGTTATTTCGTCTTTATTTTTCTTATTTATTGAATGAAGGAGAAGCATTGCTTCAACGAGTGGTGAGACGCTTAGATGCGATCCAGTGCTAACTTATTTGGGGTAGCCAGTGAATGGTTGTAGTAGTTGTGAATAACTTTATTAAGGCAGCTGACGGTTTCCTAAGTGGCGAGAGCTGTCAGGCCATGCCTGGTCGCCACCTCGTCAACGCTTTTGGTGGCCCGGAGCAGGGTGTCCAGGCTTGTGGTAGTGACGATTCTCTCCCAGGCCTCACTTGAAGTTGACTGTCCTAAGAGGTTTGGTAGGGAAGGGTCCTTGCTGCATCCCCCCAAGGTTGAGGTCTGTGTCTTGCAAAGGGTGCATGTAGATGCGAATATAGCTGGTTATATGTGTCTGTATATGTACAGGCAAGGAAATGAGTTCGTTTGAAGCCACCGCCAATGATTTGTTGAGCTTTGTTTTGTTGCGGGTGCGGAGGTGGTCTGGTTTGCCTTGATAGCTTGTAGTACGTACTGCGCGATGTCGTGAAAGGTGATGAGTGGTTCGGTTGCTTTGGTATCGTGGTCCTAAGTCTGGCCCACCGCTCGGTGTACGAGTCTTCGAGCTTGTCTGTGGGCGGCTTCGTTACGCGGGTATCCTGCGTGTGCTGGGACCCAGATGAGTTGAATTAAATGGGGATCGTCATCGTCGCTGCTGCTGGCAGCAGTGTCGTCCGAGGCGTTGCGTGCCGCTTGGGGCCGAGGACGGAGTCTTCGTGCCGTGGTTGGGGAAACATTGCCACGGGCAAATCGGGTGATGGCAGATTTGCCGTCACTAATGATTGTTTCAAATCCGGCTATTGCGGCGAGTGATATGGCCCCTTCTTCGGCCTCTGCTGGGTCCTGTGTGTGTATGGAGCCAATACACATCGTGGTAGGCTCTTTATCAACTGGGGTACGTTTCGACGAGACATTGATTGCATATGCCTGTTTGGGGGCTGGGTATCTTGCCGCGTCCACATGAGCCGCCTTAGTGTTCGTACCGTATATAGTACTGTGAAGGTTTCTGGCGCGGGCTGATCGTCTATACCATCATGAATGCCGGCCAGCATGTGCTTCGGCAACGGCTGCACAAAGAAGCGCTGTCTGATGAGGGGTGGTAGCGAGACCAAGTCTTGTCCGCTTGGTGACGAGGAAATGCCGATACGTTGGAGTATTCATCTTCCGGTCTTACTACTACGCAATCGTTCAATTTGTGCAGTTTGGTGCGCTTCGATAAGTTCATCTATTGTATCGTGAATGCCAAGGCTGAGGAGGTGCATGGTCGTTGTTGTGCGGGAGTGGCCCAGGGTGATCTTGTGAACTGTGCGAATAAGTCTGTCAACTTTTTTTTTTAGCCTTAATGAGTCATAGGTACTGTAAGGCGTGAGTGAGTCTTCGAAGGCGTTTAACAGCTGCAGAAATTCCTTTTCTTTCATGCCGTGTTTCCGCGCAGAGATTTTTCCTAACTGACGGGCAGTCTGAGTGACGGATACCAGAAGCCTCTCTAGTGCGACTGTATCGCTCCTGCTGGCTTGTACGTGAAGGCTGAGAGCGCGCATGTTCTGCACTATCGGTATTTCGGATCCGGCAATCCTGAGAGTGATGGTTGGTTCTAGCGGGTGTTTAACGTTATGGTAGTCAGGAGTACGAAGAAGGAGGGGTTCAGATTTCTCCACTGAGCACTCAAGACCCACACGAGCGACGTATTCGGTCACTGTGTCCAAAGCGCGTTGCAGTGCCTCCTCGATCTGTCCGTCGGAGCAGGTAGTGGTCCGTACCGTAACGTCGTCCGCGTATAGGGTGTGTCGGATGTTGTATATGCGGTCTAGTAACTGTGGGAGTTGGCTCATCACAAGGTTGAAGAGGAAAGGGAAAAGAAGGGCTTCCTGTGGCGTGCGTTTAATGGATAGGGCAAGTCGCCTCGTGGCGTTGCTCTTATTCAGGGAAAGTTCCACAGTGCGGCCTTGTAAGAAGGAGCACACGTAGCTGTAAATACGTTCCCCAGGGTATGTTGAAGCCAAGCGCTGGGCTATCGCTTGATGTGTCACCTTATCGAATGCCTTGCGTAGGTCTATGCCAAGCATTGCTTGCGTGCCCGCACGAACAGGATTTTTCAATAAATCGTGGTAGATTTGTGCCAGGGCGTCTTGAGTAGGTAAGTGGGCGCGAAAACCGAGCATGGTTGGAAGGAAAAGGTCTTGCTCTTCTGCAGGTGTTTCTAGCCGAGCCAAGACCCCGTGCTCAAATAATTTGCCAAGGCATGAAGTTAACGAGGTGAGGCGAAGATTTCATAAATGTGCCTTTTTTCCGGGCTTTGGTATAGGTCCTATTTTCGCGTGCTTCCATTCTTCTGGTATACTGCCGTCATGCCAGCAGTCGTTGAAATATTCAGTGAGGGCAGTTACTGACTTTGCGTCTAGTTTGCAGATTGTTTTGTTGGAGACACCATCTGGACCTGATGCCGAAGTTGTGCGAATCATTAAAATGAATGCATACACTTCGGCTTCTGTGATGTCGACATCAAGAGCTGGGTTTGGTTTACCTTCATAGTGTGGTAGTGGTGTCACTGGTTGGTGGGCTTGGTTGATGTATTTGTCCGACAGGTCGTTTACTGGATCTTCATTTGATCCGGCATGTTGGTGGACAAGTTGCTTAAGTCTGTTCTGGGCGGCTGTTTTTGAGTCGTCGGGATCCAGTAAGTGGCGTAACAGGTGCCACGTCTTCTTGTTGCCTAGCTGTCGATTGAGTCCGCTGCACAGCTGGTCCCATTGTTGGCGGGCGAGGTAGACACTGTGTCACTCGATTTCTTCAGAGAGGGTGTGTATGCGGTGACGCAGTTTCTTGTAGCGTTGCTTCTGCCATCTGTGCAGCAGGCTTGCGTGTGCGTCCCCACACATGGAGAAGACGACAGTCTGTGGCAGGCGTTTCGTCTGCTGCTTTACTTTTGCGCGTTGCGTGTCTAACGTGGTCGTTTAGTGAGTCTATCCATTCCTTGAGGTTTCTTATGCGTTCCGGGGATTCACTTTCGCGGACGTCTCTAAATTTGTGTCACTCCATGATTTGAGCGAGTGCTTTGTGTACTCTCTTGGAAGTGGACGTCTGTACCTGGATGGAGAAGATGTAGTGGTCACTACCAACGAGTTGACAGGTGTTCTCCCAACTGGCCTGCAGAATATTCTTGCAGTATGCGAGATCGGGTGACGTGTCCCTACACACGATGTTTCCTATGTGGGTCAGTGTCTTCTGCAGGTCATTTAGTAGAGTGAGACGGAGGTCCTGACTGAGTTGCCATAGCTTCTTGCCTCATTTGTTTGCCGGCAGGTAGTCCCAGTCAGGGTGCCTGGCGTTGAAATATCCTAGTATAAGCGGTTCTGCGCCTCGAGATAGTGATGTGGTTTTCTGGAAAAGCAGGTTGAAGACGTCGGTGCGTACCCGGAGTGCGCAATATACGTTAAGGTTAAATCACTGACTGATGCGAGCATTTCCGTGGAAGAACTTTCACGACCATGTGTGGAATGTCCGGGAATTCTAAGTCGTGTTGTTTTGCCGTGAGGCTTTGGTGGACGAGCGTACCTGTACTTGGAGCTTCTTGATTGTGCAGGTCGGTGAATTGTTGGAAAGCGATGTAACCCTGGAGTGAGATAGCAGCCGTTGTTTCCTGTAGTGCGAAGACGTCTGGAGGCGTTTGGCAATTTGGCAGTTGTGTTTCTTGTACGAGTTGCTGCAGGTGGGCTTTCTTTTTATGGACGCCCCTGTAGTTCCACTGCCATATAGTTAACTGGGTGCGGGCCATGATGCATCAGCTGGAGGATTACTTGAGGGCGTCGTGGGTTTACGGTGCTGGGTGGAAGAGTGAGAGGACACTCTTTTGCGTATGACAGCTAGGGCTTTGGCCATGCTTTGTTCAATTACTGCAAAACTGGTGTCTGTGGCAGTTCTGAGTGCTTCTAATCCGCCTACGGTGTTGCTTACGGTGGCTTATATGTTTGAGAGTCGTGTCTCTCTGTTCGTTAGGCGTGAGTCTACGGTTGCGAAGGCTTCTGTTACGGTGGCGCGAACGGCTCTGCGACCGTCGTGTAGACTTTTGTGCGGAGGGCTTCGGCAACGGATGCGTTGACCGCTTGAAGAATTCTCGCTTTCGTGTCCTCTTCGGATTGCAGAGTTTCCGCGGAAGTCGTTGCTTTACGTTTGGCTGCTGCGGCTGGTGGGGGCTGTGGAGTTTAATTATGCACGGACTGGTTGGTCTTTGCCACTCGGCTTTCTAGAGAGCAGTTCTGTGCAAGCAGCGTTTTGATCCGAGCTTGCTGCGTTGTCATTTGAGATTTCAACACATTAACTGTTTGCGTAAGTTCCTTGACGAGGCGGTTATGCATCAAGGGGCAGGATTTCGATGGCTGCGGGGGAGATAATGGAAGCAGAGACGTAGACGTTGGGCTTTGCGCCCACGCCACAGTAGGGTTGCTTGGTGATGATTTTGATAAATCGGCATGTCGAATGTGACTTGATGATCGGGTTCTCGATTTGGACCTTGATTGGGAGCCTGCTTAACCCTGACGAGATCGTTACTTCAATTTCGTCGGCATTTTGTGATGTCCCGAGACTGGGGGTAGTTACACTCGTCCAAGGCAGGCGGGCTATCGTCATTTGATATTGGCTGCGTCGCTGGTGACTTGGTTTGTGGCGTCTTTTCTGCGTGTGCTGCGTCAAGTGGTTCAGGCTTTTTGGCGAAGCGGTACTGGCAAGTTGAGCTGTTAGTCATGTTCTCCTTGACAGTCATATGTCAGGTGTCCACCGAGACGCGAGGTGCGAGCATACGCAGTGGTGTTGCCGACGCCACCACCAAGGTCGTATTTGCGAGTAGGTGCGACTATAAAATGCTCTGCATTTAAAAATAACTTCCAGCCCGCATTTACCAAGCTTCCGTTAACCTCATTTCCCACACAGAGGAAGGGCTCCTTAAATTTGTTCTGTATATCACATTTTCTTAACGACAGTACCGGCCTGCCAAAGTGTTGTTCTTTTCTCTGTCAACCAGGTGGTCCGCTACTTCGAACACCGAGACAAGCGTCTGCTGCCGGACGGCCGTCACGACTGCTACCAGAAGGCGGGCTTCACAATCCAGTACGACTGCTGTCTGCACAGAGACCGCCGGGTGACGCTCAAAGAAGAATTCCAGGCGCGCCATCTGAGGCCATCGACCGCAGACTGGGTGGTGTCCACGTCACTGAGCGGCGGCGCTGAAAGCGGCAGCGACAGCCACCGCCACAAGCGATCACGCGGTAGCCGGCGTCTTCGTAGCCGGAGCCATGACTTCGTCAACGACTCGGTGCACCAGCGCTGGAAGATCGAGGCGCAGCTGAAGGAGGCCGTCCCGCTTCTGGGGAAAAGCGTCAACTTCGAGGCCCTCCCGCGAGGCGCGGTGGAAGAGAACTCGTCGCTCGTGCTGCTCAGCGCCGTCGGGATAAAAGGTCGTTGGCGACGCCGCTTCGACCCGATAAACGTGGGCGAGGGCTTCTTCTACGAGCCTCTGCTTGTGGAAGCGGTCGACGGGCAGCCGACAGAAGAATGCAAACCGACAGGCGTCACCATGATGCACCGTACGGGAAACTTCCGCATGGCCGACAGCGCCGAGCTCGAGGCCACGGCTCTCGAGCTGCCTTACAAATCCGGCGCGCGGTGCCTCGTCATCTTCTTACCACAAAAGCGAGATGGACTCGCTACCCTCGAGGCCCGCATGACGGCGGCCAACCTGGCGCAGTGTCTGCGCCGGATGAAGCGGCGCCCGGACGTCGACCTGACGCTGCCCAAGCTATACGTGCGCGACACGATGGACCTTGCCGCGGCGCTGTCGTCGATGGGCGCGGACGCGCTCTTTCGCAGAGGCGCCGCGGACCTTTCCGGCATGTGTGGATCCGAGGGCGCGTTCGTGTCCGTCGCCAAGCACGCGGCGGCCTACCGCACCAGCTGGAAAGGACGCGTGAGTCGTTCGGCCATCCTGCCACCGGCGCCGGAGCACGAGAAGTTCACGGTGGACCGGCCGTTTCTTTTCCTGGTGCTCAGCCGGCGACCCAACGCAGTACTCTTGCTGGGCTCCGTGAGAAGCGTCAGACCACACTTCTGCGAGGAGCTTCTGCCGTCGCCCTGAACTAAGAGTTTGCGACGAGGGTTTCCTAAGACATTGTAATTGATAGTTTAATTATTGTTACGTGGATATATAAGATTGGTCTAGCTATGAGAACGCCGTGATTGTTTTTCACTGAAAGATCACAGAACACAGCTACAAGAGGACCGAAAATTGGCAGAAAGAGAGAGATGGGAGCTAGCGCTAAAAAAAAAGAAATCCGTAAACAGGTGTGCGCCCGTGGCG
The DNA here is from genome assembly GCA_013436015.1 of Rhipicephalus annulatus. Taxonomy (NCBI): domain Eukaryota; kingdom Metazoa; phylum Arthropoda; class Arachnida; order Ixodida; family Ixodidae; genus Rhipicephalus; species Rhipicephalus annulatus. The sequence continues at coordinate 83,835 of WOVY01010997.1, forward strand.
ACGTTTCGACGAGCGCACTTTGCCTTGAAGAAGACAAGTCCACTCGTCGTAACGTCGCCACGAGAATACACCTGTGCACAAACTTTTTCATAGCTAGAAGCGAAGACGTATAGAGGCACGTTTTTAATTTTGGCGAAAACGAAACACCACACCTGCATGCGGTATTTTCAAATTGGCGCGAATGATGAGTTCTATGCAGGCTAGCCCTGATATAAATCATATTGTGAGTGAATCGTACAAAACTTGATCATAACGGGAAATAACTACTAAACAGAACTGAGAGCAAGCTTGAAACCAACCACCCCACACACAATCACACTAGACAGCATACCGCGGTGGAAGCTTCCATAGTCGGTCGAGCAACCATACGAGAGAGAAGAAAGAGGAGTAGGTTGTCGAAGAGCAAACGTAAGCAAAACAAAAGGCGAGTTAACCTGGACTGCTTCAGAAAAACGAGATGCATCATATGTAAGATCGAGTTCGAGTTTAGCAAAACGAAAACCATGATTTAGTAAGAAAACCAGCGATAGGAAGAATTTTTCAAGTCGGAACCAATGTACCGTTTCATGCAATAAAACACCAGGCCTGCGCTGAAAGCCCAGCACTGTTACAGCGAAAGCTTGGAAAGCGTTGTTTTAGAGATCTCGATCTGGCTGCAATTTCTGGTCGCAATTTACGAAAAGTTTCATGCCAGCGCCGCACCAGTTCCTCTATAGTGTTAGTGCAGCATGCCACTAGCGGTTTTGGTGCACCTGAAGTTGAGAGCAAAAAAGCAGTCACGCCGTAAACCTTGCGCTATACTTGCACGAGACGAGAACTGACAGAGAAGCTATAGTGCTGAGGTGCCGATGAACTCGTGCATGCGGCGCGACATCAAATGGAGTGCAGTATAGCTCAGGTGGCATGAACTGCACTCGCCAAGTCAAGGACCCAAGTGCCGCACTGTTTCACTAGTGTGGAAAGTGCAGCCAGATCGAGGAGACCATATACTCAGTTTCATACATCAAGTGCTCCACTGTGAATGGTATGCAAGAAGCTCGGCCTGCAAAACGTAAACTCCGCGCGTCTCGTGATCGCTCGCGTGACATGTGATCGGTGCACCCTCGCGTTTCCTTGTGCTCCCCTACGGCGTGACTGGCGAACAGAAGAAAGCGGGGTGACCAGAAAACGCGGGTACTGAACGACCCTGTGGTGTCCTATCCTGCACTGACGCTAAATACGCCACCTCCTGCCGCTGGTCCCCTACGACGACGTCAGCGCACCTCTGGCCGACTGGATTAGCCTATATACGCCATCTCCTGTCACTAACAAGAGCTCTCGCAAGTGGTGCCCCGTCCTCGGACTCCTGTGACCGTGTTTCCATCTTTCCTATCTCTCGTATGTCGTCGCTCGCTGTCCTTGCGCATCTCTCTCTCTCTCTCCTTTCTGCCTTTAATCCTATCCTTTTAATCCCTCTTTACCCCCACCCCTTGTGAGCTACTGTTGAGGTGTCGCACGCTGATGCAGACAGTCACGGGGCTCACTTTTCTCTTCGTTTTTTTCTTATAACCACAGTCTGTAAGTCCAGGTGGCCGCCATCATGACGTACCCACAGAAGAGAGTTTGTATGTGACGTCATGGGGAAACTGAGATATAGAGCCACATAATTGCAGCCGTTCAACGGCGTTTTTGTATGGAAGGCACACAATATTTTCCATTACTTCTCGCTCCATTAACGAAAGAAAGAAAATTGCTTTTTCGTTAAGAACATCGAACTACTTTTTGTTGCGACCACATCGACTGCAAGAAGTTTTGCTAGCTTCCACAGCGTTGCACCCGATGGATGAAACGAAGTATAGAGCCCGTTGGAAGTACCCTCGGTGCTACTAATACAAGAACACTTCCTATAGGTACCCAATACGCCATAAATCACAACTTTCGTCAAGTTGGGAAGCACCCATTATGGCCATTCATTAATTTGCGGAGAAGTGACCCGCTGCGGATCTGCAAGGCACTGCGTGCCCTCTGCGGATTACGCTGAATAATTATAGCGGAGCCTTTGTAATGGGTTGGAAGCAATCAACGGCCCACTCTTTACGCAATTCTGTGTGACGTCTGCTTATACATTTCGCCTGGTCACACGCCTGGTTGCTATTTCGCTCTTTTACTGCGCTATAAATTACGTATCCTAACGTCATTCCTTCCCGAAATAACGCTTGTATAGGGTCTTTACGCGAAGGAGTTTCGAGCACTGGGAGGTGGGTAAGTTTGTAAAAGCACACTTAATTTTATTTGCAATAATGTACATTACGCACATTTGTAATAAGTATGAAGAAAAAAAACCGGCATGGCCATGTTGTATATTTCAAGGCGGCCAGAGAGAAGACCCTGGTTTGAATCCCGTTCTACCTAAAAGATATTCCTTATTTCGTTCTTTTTTGTGTGTTTTTGTTTTTGCGATAGCGGCTACGGAAACTGGCGGTGGCGGCGGACTACTATACGGCACCATTGTGATCTCATAACAACTGTAAAAACGGTGAAGAAGCGATCGGTAACTCGTATTAAATCCACAGAGAAGATATGATAGTGGAATTGTAAGAGCTCAATCCGCAGAGCTGTCGCAATCAAGCTGCGACGGTGTGACAGGGGGGGGGGGGGGGGGCTTACGCAGCAGTCGCCTACAGCTTGCGTATATTTTACGCTTCTGTAAACTCGCGGATTAGCTACATCCTGCGCTGGTCACAGCTACCCCTGAATTACACGAAAAACATCACACATATCAGACTCAGTGTACTATACGTAGAATGCGCTGCAGCTTACATACAACATTATTGGCGTCACTCGTGGGATTTGATTAAACAACGTTATGCAGCTATCTCAGTCAAAATGTGAAGTTTATCACGATCTGTCCATATTAAGGATTTATTGGAGATGGTTAAAGCGCAACGACGTCGAAGCGCATCTAGATGAAGTTTACACAATTTCGAAACGATACTTGAGAAAAACGAGTCAGCTTCGTATCAGTGGTGCTGAACTAAGTGCCGAAGTGGGCAACAGTCTATTTATTTTCGGTTTCTCTCTTTCATCATCTCTTTTTTTTTTCTCTTTTCCGCACTTTTTATTTTTTTCTCTTTATTTCTATTTTCATTTCTATTTTTCAACATCCCGCCTGTTTTCTTATGCTCTATGCTTACACATCCCTATGCCTGCGTTATCATAGAATACAACAGCACTCGGCAGCCAGGGAACCTAAAGTGTTCTGCACTTATCATCATCAAGGCGCTCGATGAACAGAGCATGGAGACCTTTCTTTGGCGTGAGAGCGCACTCAATATGCTATTTAGATGGCTATGCTAAACGTGCGATCGCTATGCCAAGATATGACAGCATACGACAGCCAACGTCCCTAAAGTGCTGTAAAGTTTGTATTACAGTAATTGCTATCTCACGCACAGCGAAAAAATGTGACGATGAAGAGCAATTGTCGCTAAAATAAATGACAGCGCATTAGGTACTATTACACTATATTGTGATCAAATTGTCGCCTGGTAAGACAATGATGAATAAGTGTATAGCAGACTTGATGTGCATATCTTGCACATGAGCGATATGCGTAGTCGATGACGCTTCCATATATGTACGAGGTCGCGTGCTCAACGACAATGATAAAAAACAAAAAAAATATCAAGTCAATTCACTTTTAGCGCGTGGCCACGATTGCCCTACAAACCGGCCAACTGTACTCGAGTATTGATTTTTTTATTGACATGATATATAAAGAGATGTTGGCGCACCATTATGGCGCCGGCTGCTCCTTAGCCGTTTATTGAAACTTGAACACGTATTTGAAGCAAAACATACAAAGCAGTGCATGGAAAATAGAAAACTCAGGCACAGATATGCAAAGACACACTTATACGCGCATATCACAACATAATGGTAAGTAAATGTTCGAACGTCAATGAAAGAAGTCTCTGGAAATGTCCCTCTATAATATTCGGTCCACCAGCACAAAACAGCAGAGCACACGTCTGGTCCTTATAAAGATGCATTCGCTCGTATGTACCTAATAGTCATCCCGGCATTCATTTCACAACACACGTGATGGGTGTCACATGATACCGTACATAATAAGTACATGTGTTACAAATTAAAGTTTGTTCTTTCTTAATACTTGTCAGCAATCCCGATGTCTTGTAAAATACGTGTTAATGCTTTTAAAGCGTGTGACTGTAAAACTCCAGTTGGCCACGGGCCCAGAAGTTTTTTCATGCTAAATTGTCTGCGGTCCAATGCGAACAATTGTGACTTAAGACGACGTCTCGGCGTGTCATGATGTGCACAGTCTATGAGAAGGTGACATACGTCTTCATCTATAAATCCACATTCGCATTCGGCAGTTTCAGCTCTGCCGATTCTGTGCGAAAAAATGTTTTGTGTACGCGGTGCCTAGCCTCAATCGGTGAATTAGAGTTTCCATACTTCTATCTAAAGCCAGCGTAATTTTGAATTCAATAAATGGATCGATGTGATATAGATCACAGCTCTTTGTACTTTGGTCAAACCAAGCAGTTTTGCTCATTCTGAAAGTTGTATTCTTTATAATACTGCGCAATTCATTTTTCGAAATTGGTAAAGAAACAGTAACGTCTTTACGATGTGCTTGTCGTGCTGCTTCATCGGCAGCTGTGTTTCCAGGAATGTTGCAATGGCCAGGTATCCATTGGAATTTGATCTCATGTTGCGCCTTCTTTGCTTTGGTGAGCTCTTTCAGAGTTTCGTATGTCATACTATCATTTATTAATGTCCTGTTTGTACTGAAGAGTGATCTTAATGCGGTCTATGAGTCACTGAAAAGTACCCATTGTCTAGCGTCTGCTACCGAGTTTATAAACTTTAGAGCATACAGAATAGCGAAGAGCTCAGATGTAGTAGATGACGTCATGCGACATAATTTAAACGATTCCTGAATATTGAGCTGTGGTATGATAAATGCCGATGTTGAAGACGTTGTAGTACTTGAGCCATCTGTGTAAATGTGTATGTACCCTGGATACCGCATGTGTATCTGATAAAGCGCTAGTTGTTGAGCAGCTTGGACGAACATGTCTCTCTTTCTGATAATGCCATCCACTGAGAATTCTATGCTTGGTATTGCAAGCAGCCATGGAGGATAGTCCATTTCAGAGATCCAAAATTCATTTCTGGGTAATATATGTACATTACTCTGTACATCGTTATGAGCATTGCTTTTATCTCTTAGTAAAATCTCCAGTGCCAATGGGTGGTCCTTGTGTTGCGTCTGTAAGCGAAAAAATGGCGGCATGTTTCAATTGTTCTCATGACTGGAAAGGGTGGTTATCGAGTCTATGCTATGACAAGGCTGCTGGAAGTCGCTCGTGGAACACCTATGAAGACGCGCAGTCCCCTAGCTAATAGTCTTTGAAGTCGCTCCTCTGAAGAGCGGGAAAGGCCGTGTAAGACTGCTGAAGAATATGCAACTTTTTGTCGTATTAAAGCATTGTGAACAGCGAGCATGGATGATACAGATCCGCCCCATGATGTCCCAGCAATTCTGTGGAGTATGTTCACTAGCGTATTCACCTCGTTTTCGAGTTTATTTATGTGAGGTACCCATGATAGCTGCCTATCAAGTATTACTCCGAGAAACCGATGCTGTGTTACAATCGTTAGTGGTTTTCCTCCAAAATTGAGATTGAAGTTCTTTAACTTCTTATGAGTGAAGGGCAATACAGCTGTCTTTGCGTGCGATGGAATCATTCCTCTTTCTTTTAAAAAGTTGTTGATAATATTCATTCCGCCTTGCAATGCAATCTGAATTAACCGTATGTCCGTGCCAGATGCCCAAATGCACACATCATCTGCATACAAGGAGTGTTTGAACCTGTAAGGCAGTCTTTTAGCTAAATCAGCCATAACACAGTTGAAAAGAAAAGGGCTGAGTATGCTACCTTGTGGCACTCCCTGTCTGACGTCGTGTTCTGCACTTTTTCCTTCGCTCGTCTGAATGAATATTTTGCGACCCGATAAAAATTTGGATACCCACCGCAAAGACCTGCCGGACAGTCCGAGTTACAACATACTCAGCAGCGCATGAGTGTGACTGAGTGTGTCAAATGCCCTTTTGATGTCCAAGAACACTGTGACCGTCAAACTACCACAGGCGCGTTCATGCTCCACATACGTTACTGAGTCCAGTATTGCATCCATTGTGCATCTCCATTTCCTAAAACCTGTTAAGTAGTTGGAGAATACATCAGTTCTGTTGCACAACCATTGCAGTCGCACATCAATCATTTTTTCCATTACCTTACATAGACAGCTTGTCAGACTGATTGGACGGAAGGACTCAAAGTTCAAGGGCGTCTTAGCCGGTTTTAAGATCGGAATGATGTGAGCAGACTTCCAAGACTCCGGTACAATTTCTTTCATCCATAGATTATTGTAAATATCTAAGAGAATAGTTGTGACTGTGGGCCCAAGGTTCTTTAGCATATTGTACGTAATGCCGTCCGGTCCAGAGGCCGATTTTGGACGACATGATGCTATAGCACAATGCAGCTCCCTTAACGTAAATACAGGGTCTAGTTGAGTGTGCTGGGCCCAGAAGCAAGCATTAATTTTCTGGCTGGCTAACGCGACAGAATTATCAAATAAGGCACATTGTAATGCGGCGGGACTACTGATAAGTTGACAAAATTCATCTGCTACCACAGCTTCCGGTTTGTCCAAGGCTACAGCAAGAGCACGAAATGGGAAGCTCTGTGATACAGGGCCACTAAGTGCTCGATTTACAAGCCAAATTCTTGGAACAGGTGTGTGGGGAGGGAGTGTGCCACAAAAATCACGCCAGCGTCGTTTGCCTAAATTTTCTAGCTGTCTGCGCATTACACTGTGGATTTTCTGTGCATTTTTGTATGCTTCTAAACTTCCGCTGCGTCGATATGCCCTTTCTGAACGTCGTCTGATGGCTCTTAGATGTTCATACTCTCCATCGACTGCAGCATAGCTTTTTGGAATAGGGAATTTCTTTGTACATTTATTCGCATTATTTTGCAGAAATTCAGTAAAGCTTTCAACTGTCGTGAGCTCACTATTTTGGTTTGTTAGGTGGTACCGAAAAGCTTTCCAGTTCGTCAGTTTGCTGTAGCGCCTGATGTCGTCATTTCGCAAGTAGGGGTGGTTTATTAGAATAGGAAAATGGTCACTCCCACGTGTTTCTACATCCGTTGTCCATACTACACCATTCACTAGATCTTGGGAACACATGGTTACATCTAAGCAACATGAGTATTTATGCCCTCGAAGAAAAGTTGGGGAGCCGTCATTTAAAATTGTCAAATTGCATTTGTCTGCGGCACACTCAACAATATTCCCACGTGCATCACATCGATCACTACCCCAGATTATGTTGTGCGCATTAAAGTCTCCACATATAATCGTATATGAATTAGAAATGTTGAAGATATTCGTTAGCTCTTCCACCGAAATATGGCTTGAAGGTTGTAGGTAAAAATTGATCACTGTTACGTACTGCTCACCAAAGGATACTTTGCAAGCGACGAATTCCGGGAAGTCCGAATCACTTGAGTGAACTTGGTGAGAAGGTAGGTCCTTTCTGACGCACAAATGCACTCTGCTAGGACCACTTCGATGAGATGACCTATATACCACGTAGTTGGAGAGGCGGAATTCCTGCCTCTTGGATGCAAAGTATTGGAAAGTTATACTGCAAAAGGAGTTTACGGAAGTCAGCACACTTCCTTCGAAGACCATTGGCGTTCCACTGGTATATGGAGACATCTTTGTAGCGCTTATTCATATGTTACTTGTCGCAGGTTTGACCCGGATTGTTGACACAATAGTGCTTCCAGAGGCAGCAGTGCTTTTACTTCTGGCAGGTTGTTTGCTTCCGGTAGAGCAGACAGGATTGCCTTAAGTGCTGCGAAAAGCATTGAGATAATCAATTGCATGACTGATGCAGAGGCACGGTCTCAATTGAATGGTTCATTTTCTGAGGCCTGGTAAGAATGACGTGACGTTTCAATGTGGTAGTTGGGGCGAACACTGGCACTGTCGGTTTTGCTACTTTCCGGCAGAGATCGCGTGGGCGTTCGCAGCTTTAGCGCGTAGGTTGGGTTACTTGAAGGTACTTCTCGTGAGTGGTCTCTCGGGTGTGCTCTTGGCGGTTCTCTTGGCTGATCTCTTGGCGTGCTTGTCGGCTGTTGTTGTGGTGGCCGCTGAGGTGGATCACGTACAGGATGAACAATCTCAAGGTTTGGAGACAATTCATTGGGGCGCGGTTTTCTTCCATGGATGAGCTCATGCCGACGCATTTTTGCAGCAGCTTTACTTTGCGGGAGCCTGAATATAAGGCAGCGTGATTACCTGCACAGTTTGCACACTTAAGCTGAAGAACTGACTTGCACTCCTTATGATGATGTTCTTCTGAGCAGATCTTACACCGACATGTGTTACGGCAACTTATTGCCATGTGTCCGAATCGCTGGCAGTTATAGCACCGAAGTGCTGGACCAAGATATTCTTCCACTGGGTGACTGGTGAATCCTAAGTAGATTCTTCCTGGAATAGGGCGGTCATCTCGAAAAGTCAGAATCACTGAGTGGAGTGGACGCGACGTTACTCCTCCATCTTCCTGGCGGTAGTATTTTATTTGCCGTTGCACCGATATAACCCCTGCATCTCTCAAGTACTCTAGGAGTTGTTCATCTGAATACTGCAGAGGAACATGTTTTACTTTCCCAACGTTCCGAGTGTATGACTCTGGGATGAAAGGCTTAACTTCCAGGCCAGCTACATTCGAAAGCATCAGAAGACGCTTGGCTGAACTTAAGGAAGCAACGCTGACACTGAAGCTTCCATCTCTGGTCGTTCTGAATGACTGCACTTTTTCTTTAGCAGCGGAAACTACTTCGGCTGACACTCGATTGGGGTTCACTTTCAAGAAGCTAGCACCTTCAGCTGTTGGACGAAAGACGACTTGGATACCCTCTGCTCGTTTCTTTTTATAAGTAACCAACGTAAATGGTTCATCTTCGCCCATGTCTTCTTCATCGCTTAGGTAATACGTCGACGTTTATCGTCGGAAGGATTCTCTTCTAAGCGAAGCTTCTTGCTCTCAGCTTCATCGTCTTCCATTGCTGCTGTGCTAGCTTGAGCCATTTCGTGGTTGTGAATGAGCAAACGGGCAGGCTTTATTATGCTTGGGCGCACCTGTAAGCCCCCAGGCTTTTCATTGTGTCCTGCAGTGTTACTCATGTGGTTTAACGCACTTGGACGAGCACAAGGCTCGTGGCGATGGCTACCAACCACCGTAGTGGTCGCGTACTAGCCAAGTCTTTGATAAAGGGACCTCGTACCTGTAGGGCGCCGAGCCCTCGAAGTCTTCACCCGACGTCTTGTTGGCACACCGCGAAAAAATGGTTGTCAGCGTAATAGTCCAAGAAAAAAGCAGAAATGGAACAGTGCACAAAAACAGCGACCGAACAGATCCACTTCTTCTTCTTCTTCCCTGTACTCGAGTGATCACAGTTCGACGGATGGGGTGCTTACACAGCAGTCACCATGTTTGTGAATTTTTGACCTTCTGTAATGTCACAAATGAGCTACACGACCTGTGCTATGCCTACGAGTCACACTTGAAACATCGTGCATATCAGTGTAACACGTAGAACACGCTGCAGCTTACGTACACCGTTGTTTGTGTCCTTCAGGTCGTTTTACTAGAAAACGTTGTACCACCATCGCAGGCAAAATCGGTAGTTTATCGCGATCTGTTCATATTCAGGAGTAAAACGGAAACGACGACAGCTCAGCAACTTCGCATTTTCACATCACGTTAATGAAACTCAGCCATTAAAGAACAACAGTTGATAAACTCAAAATGTGCGTTTCACACCATGCGTAAAATTGACAGGATTAATTGTGGTTACTGCAAAAACAAGCGCACACGCACTAGCTCCATCTTGTTATTAACTGGTAAGAGAAAGGCCACTTACTAAATACATTGTTCACACTTTTTCCCCGTGACCTGGCACTCCTTGGGCATCCAACGGCCCTTGTGCCATAAAACACAGTATATCGTCAAGAACTGGTAAGAAAATGAAGCAAAAAAAATCTGTATAGCAGAGTTGAAGTGCATATCTTACACATACATGGAAAGCGGTTTGCGCCATCGATGACGCTGCCACTTCCATACATGTGCGATGTCGGGTGCTCAACCGCCCTCTAGCCCAACCAGCGCGCTTGACCAACTCGAGGACAAGACGTATGTGTACACGTTTCGCCATTACAGCGGCGTGAACATACTACACGCTTCGAGCAATACGACGGCACCATCGTGGTGCCATGCTAGCCCTGGACCACGCTCCGGACAGCTTTCCCATCCGCCAAGCAGTTACTGCAACCTGGGCTACTCAACCCTGCCGGCACGCCCATCTTGTACCGGGCTGCCTTCCAAAACCGTGGAAATCCAATGACGTTCATCACGGCTCTGGTAATGTCTTATGGCACATAGCGCTTATTATAGTTGTCGTTCAGGTCATTGTCATAGCAGGCTACACCGGTCAGTCTGTTTGAACGGCAGCATTACCCGTTGCAATAGGGTAGCAATGGTGCAACCTATTGCCTACAGAGTGGTGCTGGCTCAAAGAAACGCATTGTGCTGCGTTCTTGTGTTGTGTGAACATTTTGACGTTGATGAAGACAGTGATCAGCACGTCGAAGATGAAACTGTTTATTTGGAAGAACTTGTAACCGGTATATAAAAAATCAGATTTCAGCAATATACACTGGCACGAATAGCGGTGAACTGAGCATCGGCCGTCGATCAACTGACAAGCGATGACGCGCGTCGGCATTTATACATGTGCCGTCGAATATTTCAGTGCTATGGCTAGCGCAGCCACGTAAATTCCAGAAGAATCTTTAATGTTCCTGTTGTGCGCATAATCGCATCGTGAGGTTTCACGATTATCTTGATGGTTCTTTAGTCAATGAGTGTGGGTGCATGCCAGAACTGACACGTGTAACGGGGCGATAAGGAAAGTTGAGAAAAGAGCGTGACAATATTCAGGACGTGGTCACCCCGTGCATTAATTAGTCTTGCTCTTTTTGTTATTTGAACGCCTTGGTTTTAACGCTAGATTTCTTCCTCTAGTTCTTCGAGTGGCTTCATAATGATATCAAAACTACATGCAGGATAGTCAGCTGCAGCGTATTGAGCGTGAGCTTGTGCCAAAGAGAAGCCGTGTTCCTCTTCATTACTCTTCGGGTGCTTCGGTGTGGATATAAATTACAAAAGTTACAACTATGGCTAGGAAAGCATAACAGAGCACGTAGCAATAATTGTATTAGGAAGCAAGTGATAACTAAGGAAATTGAAAAACAAAAACGAAAAAATAGAAATAATCAGAAATAGCCAGAAAAAGAGATAAAAAAATTGGGGGACCCTTAAGCTTCGCCTTTAAAAGTTGAACGCGATACCGAAATCCGGCCCATAGTGCGCCCTTTAACCGCTAAGTGCATACTTATTAATATGTTTTGTTACACAAACACACACACACAAACGCGCGCGGGCACAAGCGCGACGTGTCTATAGTAATAGTACAGGTTTTCGATCTGTTTAACAGCACTTTTATAACAACTTCATTAAAATATTGTACAGTGATATTGTCACATGGTCCTGTATTATGAACTGCGCACAGGCGTGACATTTGTATTCGTAAATGGTCACATTCTGTCGTCCGCCTTGCGCTAGTTATCTGACAATTGTTCGTCTTGTTCTTCTTGAGACTTCTTCCAGCCACACACAACAAACATCGCCTTATGTTCAGTGAAATGGTAACTGCAGTACTTCACTTCTTTAAAGGTGTCGTCAGAATGAAAATCTAAATCTACGCAAGTGTTGTGGTTTGTTCAAATGGCATTTACTTCAAGGGGCATAAAGAGTCTTACAATGCTTCGCAGATGGCAGCCCATCATCTCGCGTTTACCGTTTGCTTGATCTTCGCCTCTGGAAAGGCATTATATGTTTTCCGCTATATGGACATAGTTGTTCATATTTAGAGCTGTTTGAAAGTTCTGTATGTTTTTAGCGGCGATGGCTGCACTATCCCGGCTTTTTTCGGTATAGTTTGATGGCCTCCCAAATGCGCCGACAATTCGTCGAATGGGCTCGTTTTCGTCATGACACCTGTCAAACAAAATGCATTAAGGAGACTCCTTCCACTGCGTGGAATTTATGAAATGTTTTTCTTTTTCTAAAAGCAGCTGCAAGTAACATCGTGGCCTTGTGGTAGGACACCTGATCGCCACACGAACAGCCCGGGCTCGATCCTCAATGAAACCAGAAATTTTATTCTTTATATTGTTTACTTCTTTCTCGAATTTTCGCTCACGGGCGATTTTTCGCTCACAACCAACTGCGCCGACGTCGATGGTGGAATTTCTGCGACACGAGCTCTCTAACGCTATCGAGTTAAAACTCGAAAGGAGAACAGCAGGAAAGAAAGAAAGAAGCAGAAGAAAATAAAGCCAGATAAAACAAGATCACAGCATATTCACGGAGTAAATGATGGTGAGTGGGGCAAAGTGTTCGTACGTCCATCCGTGCTTGGAGAGTAGCGGCCGAGTAACTCCGTCTAGGAAATGAGACGAGCATGCCTTATTTCTCGCCTTTTCTTCTCTCGTTTACGCGTGACAAGGTTAGCCTAAGAGGAGCTTCACCCATAAAATAAACGATACTGTCCAGCTTCACTTACTTCAAACTTGGCACGACTAAACTGACGATGCCTAAGCTTTTTTTCGCTTCGCCGCAAGAAACATCGCAGAAAATTATTCGTTGCATAATTAATCATCGTACAAAATAAATCGTCGTACAAAATTATTCAGCCAGCGAACGAAACATTCTTGAGCCACTGTTACATGACAAGCGAATATGTGTAGCACAGGCCACAGACCCTACACATTACATCGATAGGATACACACAAACAAAGGCTTAATTTCCGTGTGTTGTGCGCAAAGCCTCTTAATTTTTTTTAGTTTTTTATATAGAAAACATGCACCTTTCTTGCCGCGACTTGTGTTGTTTTGTCTGACTTGCCGCATGATCTAACTGGTGCTTGAAAGAAGCCATTTGGGTCGCATGCATCTGTTTGCCGCATTGCGCACATGTACGTTTGTATTTCACACCCACGTGGCGTCTTCGTTTAGAATTGACCAGCGGCAAAGTGCGGTTTGCTCAATCAATGATCACGTACGTTCAAGCCACCGGACAACTTTCATGTGCGGAGCACCTAAAAGGACCCGGCTTGTCCTCCGCTCATTCAGGTCATGTGGCATGATCAAGATCACACCGAGAAGTGTTCGCTCTACATGCCATAAAAAGCCTATAGCAGTGCTCAAACCAGGGGTAAAGTGAACAAACAAGACGTAAAATCTGATACTTAACAGAAATAGCTAAGAAGTAATCGCTAGGGATAACTTAAAATTGCTAAAACAATTCACAGACATAGGGCTGAGTACAGTGGAGCACGAGGGAGGGTGCCACCGCCTCCCATACTGAGCAACTGCCTCTTCCCCAACGCCACCTCTGCGCCGGGGCTGGCGCGGCGCTGAGTCGCTGCGTGAGTACATCGGATGGGGAAAACAAACTGACAGAAGTCGCTGCAGATGAATCGTGTCACAACTGCCATAACAAGCGTGAAGTCGCTATAGCATTGCAAAAAGTATCACACGCGTCCCACACCGACTGTGTGAATCTGCCTATATAGTGAAATTCTACGTTTACCGCATAAACCTTCCTGCTTAACCAGAAACATTGGCGTCACTGACGCATTGGTAATCATCCGCATGGTTTGCAGCCGCTATCTTTGTTAGCAGACGTCCGTCAGCTGAGGACACTTTACAATAAAAGTGCATTTCAGGCCTCAACGCACTTGGTACGAAATTGGCAACTTACTGCACCATGCTATACGGGAAATCCTGCAAGTATAACCCTGCTAATAGGACATGGTACTACGGTTACACGAGGGGCGCAATACATTATCACCAGTCGCATCATTGTGGAATCCATAATGTCACTCGGTCCATACAATGGTTCTAACTGAAAACGAGCTCTAAATGCTTCTGGAATTGTTTGACTTTCAACTTACGTGTCAGGTAGTTCTTTCTGATTTCCTCACTCCCACCCCCCCCCAAAAAAAAAATCCAGCCATCCACATGAAGTTTACACGGCAGCTGCTCAGCAAAGCTATACTAGGAGTCCACAGCGGTGGCTATTTTGCCATTGATCTGAAAAAGCACTATGACGGAGCCTGTAATAAGAAGATCAGCCTCTCGATCAAAAAGGAAATACCAAAGCCGGATGGGGCTTCCGCTGCATTAAATAGGTTCGTTTGGGAAATATTGTAGAAGCCGGTTAAGATGTCGCAAGTGCGTTATAAGGCACGCACAACAAATTCGTTCATTTGCGCATCATACGACATCAAAACCATCGAGACAAGGTAGGCAAGCTCAGTCGTAATGCTGATGACTCTGACGGCCGTCATATTAGGGGCCGAAACGCCTAAGCCCATACCCAGTCTTTTTTAATGATCGAAGTCAGCGGAGCTTCATTACGGCTAAAACATATCTGGAAGACTCGGCTGCGAAAACTTGGCTGTGGAAACGTTCACTGTAGGCGTGTTTGGTTGCGAACACTCGCGAGAAACCATGAAGAAGTGAGAATCTGATCTCCCTGCGAATAAAGTATTTCCGACTTCAGTCGATGAGCTGGTGGTGGAAAAAAATGCAGTAAATGCATTTCAGTACAAGAATAAAACGGTTTAAGAGTAATAAATAAGGTGCGCCTTGATACGCACACTGTCTTTCTCTCTACAAGAAGTACAAGATAGCTGGCGGTTCTCATTGGATCAGGCTATTATTGGTATCTAGTAACTGGTACCGTGAAGCCTAAGCACGAAAACCAAAAGCTGTCAACACTAGCTTGGAATAGTGTCTGCAAGTCCCATTGTCTGCTGGAGCCGACGTAACACAGTGTGTCATTGTTGTAGTCCTTCGGCCAACGGTAACAGAGATCTCGAAACATTGGACTTGTTTCTGGTAGCTGGAAAGAATCGCCTAGCTCGTAAATCTTTCACGCTACTGTGACCGCCCTGATTAGTGGCGGCCTGCGTTGGTCAGAACTAACCGTGAGCTACCCGCAAAACAGAACACATATACCAGTGCGATATATACATGCAAATTTTTTTTGTATCAGTCGTACGATTTCATAAGAGACAAGGCTGTGTTGGCATTACAGTCAAAATATGAAGTTTATCCCGATTTGTTTATATTGGGAAATACATTGTGAACGCCTAAAGGACAACAATTTTTCATTTTGACGTGACGTCTCTACAACTCGCCTGATTGGCAACAACCAATCAGAAAGGTAAAATACTATAATGCTCACCTCCTTCCAAGCGAAAAAAAAAGCACAGCATATTCCCGGAGTGAATAATAATGGGTGGGGCGAGACGTCCATCAGACTGTCATCGCTTCCGTTCATCCATCCCTGCGTCTGTCCATGCGTCAAACAGGCAGGCAGACAGACGACGCTTGGACGCGGCCAGCGGATGGTTCATAGTTTGCCGATAAAACCCTCCGAAGCTTCGCCCACTCATTAATATTTTCTCCGTGGATATGCTGTGAGGTGGTTACTACATGCATGCATACATACGGAGGACGACCGACCCAAGTTGCACGCCTTAAGGAGCTTCGTCCCTAAAGTTGCGATGAAGAAGAATGTTTATCGCACAAAGAAGCGCAGGTGCTCTTTAGTCGTGTAATTGCCAAACGGTACGAAAAAAAAACATGTGTAGCAGAGTTGACGCGCATATCTTACCTATATGCTAAGCGTCTTGTACATGTCATCGATCACTCTCTCATACATGTGAAATATCGGGTGCTCATCCTCCCTCTAGCCTCACGCACACGTGCTTGCTCTTCTCGAGAAGACCTATGTATACAGCTTCCGCCATAATAGCGGCGTGAACATACTACACGCTTAGAGCAATACAACGGCACCATCATGGCGCCATGCAAGCCCTGAACTACGCTCCGGACGCTCCCCCCATCCGCTAAGCAGATACAACAAACTGGGCTCCTCAACCCTCCCGGCATGCCCATCATGTTCTGAGCTGCCTTCCAAAACCGTGGAAATACAACGACGTTCATCACAGCTCTGGTAATTTCTAATGGCCTATAGCGCTTTTAGTAGTTGTCTTTTAGGTCATTGTCATAGCAAGGTATTCCGGTCAGCCTGTTTAAATGGCAGCATTACCCTTTGCGATAGGGCAACAACAGCAGAGCGTTCATAGCCCACATAGTGGCGCTGGCTCAAAGGAATGCATCGCGCCGTGTTCTTGCGTTGTGTGACCCTTTGTTCCAAATACGGAGCACTTTAAGGGGCAGGCTGTCGTATGATGTCATCGTCGCTTCGCGTAAGGCAGGCAAAGCCAAATAAAGCTTTGCCAGCTGTAGCATATTGTGACGTAGTCGTGACGTCAAGGAAGAGAGTGGTCAGTACGTCCAAAATGAAACTGTTTATTTGGCCGAACTTGCGGCCAGCAAAGGGGAAAAATCAGATTACAGCTTTGCACACTCGCATGAATAGCGGTGAATTGAGCATAGGCTGTCAATCAACTGATGTGCGATGACGCGCGTCGGCATTTATACATGTGCCGTAAGTATTTCATCGCTATCGCTCGTCGGTCAAACGACAAGTGATGATGCGCGTCGGCATTTATACATGTTCCGTCGAATATTCCACCACTATTGCTAGCGGCATCGTAAGTTCCAGAATAACGTGTATTGTTCTTGTTGCGCGTGTAATCGCATCGCAAAGTTCTACGATTATTTTCGATTGAGGTGAAGATGCTGTAGGCCCGTGTGCACAGATTTGGGGGCACGTTAAAGAAAGCTAGGTGGCCTAAATTCCCGGAGCCCTCCACTATGCCGTTTCTCAAAATCTTATGGTGTTTTTGGGACGTTAAACTCTACATATCAATCCATCACCAGGGTATACGATTATCTAGACGGTTCTTTAGTCAATGGGCGTGCTTACGCAAGGCAGCAATTACACGTGTAAATGGGGCGATAAGGATACTTGTCGATTGGAGCATTGTTATAGAAAGCTATGCATTCTGAGTCATCCTGCTTCAGCGGTAGCATCACCCCTTGCAATAAGGTGACTTTTGCAGGGCTCGATTGCGCACATATTGGCGCTATCACCGTCCTTGTGTTTAGCCACCACCTACAGAGTATTTTTTTTTCAGAGCAGTAGAGAACCACTACCTGCATTCTAATATAGCGCTTCGTGTCGGATTTCGTAACTAAAGTTATTGCGGCGCCAGTGTCTTTATAAATACTGTGCGAGCTGCTATAAGGAATCCTCGAGGCTACAACAGAGTCATGCTTGGAGCTAAAATACGTCAGGATCCATTCGAGGCAACGTGTCGGTATACGGTAAGTTGTAGTGTTCGTGCTGAATTGATTGTGTCTTGTGGATGCATCTTTCTCGTCATCAGGTCTTCATCGCTGCTGAGAGCTAGTCTCGCGGGTATACACAGAGAGCATCCACCGAAGTGGTGCTCTGATTACGGTACTCGGCTGCGGACCCGCACGTCACGGTTTCGACAGCGGCCGTGATGATCGTATTTTGGTGGATTCAAAATACTAGAGGCACCAGTATGTTTAGATGCATGTCTAAGAACGCCAATAGGCCAAAATTCAGCAACCCTTCATAGTGTTAACAACCACCCCGGATTTCGCGGTACTGTCTCGAGTTTCATGCAGCGTCCCGAGTCCCACGTTGTCCCTGTCGGTACAGCTCTATGTCCCGAATTGGTTCCTCACCGTTCACTTAGGATTTGTATGTTACCAAATGCATGCCCAACAACGCCCGTCACACTACGAAACACGAATCGCACTAACGAAGCAATGCTACGGTGGCTATAGACCAGCGCACGCCTATCTGGCACTAATTGCGTAGGCTCCCGGCGCTCCCCGTGACCTTTTATTTTTTTATTTTTTATTTATGTATTTATTTATTTATTTATTTATTTTGAATACCACAAAGGCCCCAGCTGGGGTATTACATGAGGAATGGGTATTAATTACAGAATAAAAAAAGTGATTCGAGGGCAATCTTGAATTGATGCGGGTCGGAGTGGTGCGCGGTAGTTGCAGGCAGACGATTCCAGTCCCGTGCAGTTGGCACAAAAAAGGAGCGAAGATGTGCGGTGCTTTGGGCTGGTGGAGGAAAAACTGCGCTTGAATGGTTTGTGCGGCTTGATGAGCAATGGACTGGCAGGATGGCTGGAACTTCGATGGGGCATGATAAAATTTGAGAAAAAAGGCTTAGTCGAGATATGTGACATCGTATTTCTAGATTAGAAAGGTAAGCACTGGTTTGAAGTTTGAAAACACTGGAATTGTAGGTATAGTCAGAGTAGATAAAACGCGCAGCACGGTTTCGAATCGATTCGAGAATGTTGGATAAGTGAGATTGGGGGGGGGGGGATTCCAGACAGAACATGCATACTCTAATTTTGGACGAACAAGTGTGACATACGATATTAGTTTAACAGATGGGGGTGCAAGTCTTAAGTGTCTACGTAGAAAACCAAGAGTGCGATTCGCAGAGTTGGCTATGTTAGTCACGTGGGCTGACTAGGAAATGTTACTTGAAAATGTGACACCAAGATACTTGTAAGATTCAACGGGTGAGACTGCAGAACCGGAAGTGGTGTATTCTGCTGATTGGTGGTGGGGCCTGCGATGAAAAGATACCAATGAATTTTTCTTTATGTTTAACGACATTGGCCACTTATCACACCAAGGTACAATTAGATTGCGGTTGTTTTCAACTGTAGCAGTGTCTGCGCTCTTTGATATGGGACGGTATACTAAGCAATCGTCTGCAAAGAGGCGAATGCTTGGAGAGATGTTTGATGGAAGGTCATTGATGTATATGAGAAAAAGTAATGGTCCGAGCACTGTACCTTGCGGCACACCAGAGATTACAGAGGAATGGCTAGATGGGACGGAGTTAGCATGCACAAATTGTTGGCGACTGGTAAGGAAACTGCGAATCCAATTAAATACATTTGCATTAATTTTTAGATGAGAAAGCTTGAGCAGAAGCCGTTGAAGCGGGACTTTGTCGAATGCTTTTACAAAGTCTAAGAAGAGCGCGCCAGCAGGTATATTTATGTCGAGGGTGGAACTGATATCATGATAAAGTAAAGCTAGTTGTGTGTCACATGAAAATCCTGAGCAAAAGCCTGGCTGACTGAAATGAAAATAGATATTGCTAAGAACTTGACGATGTTAGAGTAAATCACATGCTCCATTAATTTGGAGCAAACGCTAGTAAGGGAATTGGGGCGATAACTGCTGCAAAGAGATGAAGGACCTTTTTTGGGCACCGGAACAATCTTGCCCACTGTCCAATCTTCCGGCACCACTCCTGATGATAGTGACTGCTGAAAAATATGACAGAGTAGTGCACTAGCAATTGATTTCGCGTTTTTGAGCATTTTCGTGTTGATACCATCGATGCCGCATGAAGATGTGAGTTTCAGTGAGTCGATTAGTTTTGTAATTCCGTTTGAGCAGAATGTGATGTGCGGCATCTCGCTATGGTTGAGATTAAGAAACGAAGGCAAGTTATCGACAGGGTCAACGGTAAACACGGAAGAAAAAAAGCTGTTAAGTTGTTCTGTGGCCTCGTGATCGGGAGATGGATGGTTTTGACCGTTGTGCAGTACTAAAGGTTGGAAGCTACTGGGGTTAATTGTGCGCCAGAAGTTTTGGGGGTTGTTGTTTAACATAGCGGGCAATGTTTGTGAAAAAATGAAAGCTTTTCTTTGTTAGCAAGTTTATCTAATTCTTTTTCTGTCGCGCAGTACCTGTTTCTCGCGCATGCGCTATTGGACCGCTTTGCCAATCGAAACAGTCGTTTCTTTTTGCTATTTAGGCGTTTTAATGTGATGTTAAACCACGGGGATGACTTTTTCTCGGTTACGGTAATCGTGGGCACATGCTTGGTGAATAGATCTAACATTTTGTTTTTGAATATAGCAGCCAATTAGCTTCGACCGAACGCTTTGAAAGGTCGCTAAGAAAGAAAGCAGCGAATCGCTCGAGATGTGAGTTTATAGCGGAATAATCACCTATATCATACAGTGTTATATTTTTGTTGTTTTGTTAATTTTTTTGTTGAATGGTTGTTCTTGCAGCTGGAACACTTCGATAGAGTTTCTTTCTCTCCCTCCCGGCGGCATACTCTAAAACCCAGACGCCGTTTTGTTCTAAACTTCCGCGACGTGCACCTCTTGCGCCAAATTAACATGGCAAGTGGCATCTCTGGGACCTCGAAATGCGAGAAGCCTGTTCGCGTCACTCCCGCTTACAAAGTTATTGTCTGAGCACTATTTCCCCGCCTTGGAATGCGAAAACAATCGGCTCCAAAGGAAGATATCACTCAGCACTGTCCGTGAGTATCTCAACACGACACCGGAATTGTACCGGCGCGGTGTATTCAGATTGCACAGATTTCAATCCGCAACAAAAAAAAAAAACAGTGGAGCCCTGCCGCCGTAGGATCATTGCAATCAACAGGAAATACGAGTCCAGTAAAAGAGCGCGCGCGAGTTCACTTACTGCGTGTATTCAAGCGTGACGCCAACAATGTCGCTTTGCAGCAGCAATTTCCGAACTCTATACCGCGTTCCGCATTCCAATAACAGGAGAGAGTAAAACTGCTGCGTTCAGTGCGCAGTGCGCACGCTTGCTACGACAGCAATGGCGTATACTATCGCGACGCAGCGCAAATCTATCGCGATGCAACAACAGAAAGCGTGGCTTTCGAATCAGCCGAACTGCGATTGACTGTCGCTAGGTGGATCTGTGCCGGCGTCACCACAACGCTACAAAAATTTGCGGACCCTAAATCTAAGCGTTCGGGAATCGAACGTGACAGCGACATTCTATTCGTAGAGCATACTTCAAACACTTACTGCATGAAACCTTTTCAATTTTCCCAAAATATTGGTGCATGCGCAAGCGTTAAACAAAAATGGAATATTAATAACGATTTTCTAAATCGTGATGACAACACAGATGTCATCAAGACTGTCGCTATCGACTAAAGAATAGTACCCAATTCCAAAGAGATGAGCAACTCATTTTGTAACTTTTTTTTTCTTCTTCAGACTTAAACACCCGAGTGCCTCAGCTGGAGAGGCAACCCCAATCTTGATTCTTACGCCCTTGCACAGCTGATCAAGTGCTAACGGTCATTAAACAGCTAAAGAATACAGGAGCAGGCCTAGACATAATGCGCTCAATACATATTAAATCAGTCAAACAAGTTACGGCTGAAGCTATCTGCCATATAGTTAACTTGATCTTTGACACAGTAATTTTTCCCAAACAACGAAACGTCGTTAAAGTAAGCGCTGCACTAAAGAAGGGCGATCCGACATTAGTAAAAAATTACAGCCAACTTTTTACACTCTCATTCTTCAGCAAAATAGTAGAAAACTTAATTGAAGTTCATATGTCGAACTACTTCGCACAATTTAACATGCTGTCCTCGTCACAGTTTGGGTTCCGCGCTGGTTTTTCAACAGAACACGATGTGGTTAGCTTTATTGACTGGATCCGCACAAACTTGGACAGGGGATTATTAGCTGGCTCAGTGTTCATCCATATTTAAAAAAAAAGCCGTTGACAATATTAATCATGATGTTCTGTTCTCTAAGTTTGAAAGTTACGGTATCACTGGTCCGTTTTTGGCACTTCTGAAAGATAACTTTTCAAACAGATATCGAAGTATATCTATCGATGATACCTTTTCACAACATAGTCTCATCATCAAAGGTTTACCCCAGGGATCAATTCTTGGTCTGCTTTTATTTTTGACAATTATGAACGATCTGCAGAATTACTTATCTAGTACCAAGTGTTTTCTGTATGCCGACGATACGACGACCGTAGCTTCTGCTTATAACGCTACTAGTCTTTTAGATAAATTAAACTACACAGTACAGAAGCTTGAAACTGGTGTCTTAAGAATTATTTAGGTATTACCCTCTTAAGTATCAGTTCGAAGTTTTTAGTTTTTCTCATAAAGTGTCATCTGCCTTACGCATTCGGATAAGCAATGTTGAAATTAAAGAAATAGGTTCTACGAAGTTGCTGGGTCCCATTGTTGATTCCAATCTTAAATTCGTTATCCACGTCGATTCGGTAGTTTAAAAAATTGGCTTAGGCATAAGGTCGAAAATTAAAACGCATTCAAGCTTCAGAGTTAACACACTTGTATATTGTACTACCACTTGGAGAAGTTCTTATTACACTCACATCTCTCGTTTTGTTAGCATTCAGAACTGCGTGCTGAAAGTTATCACCTTTTCATCCCGTCATTCATCGTCCAAGCCCCTTTTTCTAGAATAGTGTTCTACCTGTTGTTTGCATATAGAAAGCTATCCTGATTATCTTGCTGCATAAAGTCATGAACCACCAAGTTTCTGTTGATGTCCTTTCAATTCATTAATAAAAATAAGACCAGGTTTGCTCTGTCAAACAATTTTTGTTGCAAAAAGTCACGGTAAATTACGGCAAGCAAACTGCTTGCTTCAGTGGAATTTACGTGTGTAACGATATCAGCTGTGAATTAAAAACAATATCATTACTCCAGTTTCTTTAATCTTTGAAAACATTTTGCTTTTATCAATTCAATAGCACGCCACTCCGTTTCTGCAATGCCTTTATTGTTGTTATACCTTGTGGTTTTTCTTCTCACACCTCTTTTCACCGCAATAATTAGTCTAACAATTGATTTTCGCGATAGAAATATGGAGCATTTCTGTTTTCATATATAAATTTGTATTGTATAGTTTGTATGTATATATGTGTTTGTAAACCTGTATTCAGTTTACTCTCTGTCCTTACTAATTATTTTTGTTCAATTTTGATTTGGAGGCCCTCTCATAGTTTTTACTTTTAGGCCTCCTTCTGAAAATGTCGCACCTTTATATATATATATATATATATATATATATATATATATATATATATATATATATATATATATATATATATATATATATATATATATATATATATATATATTGTTCTGCGACTCTCTCTTATTAAACTTGAAAACCCCCAACACGACCTTATGTGAATAGGGGCAACAGCGTGTGTGCCTTTTGTAGTGGGGTACCGGCTTTCATCCACGGAGCCATCACGTTAATCACATATTCTGACGCCCGTTGGCAACGGACGCTTGACCACGCATTATTACTGCAATATTTCGTGTTGCATTGTGAATCAATTATACAGGGCACGTGTTTTTGTAAAGCGTGCAAACTACTTTTACTGCATTTCCAAACAGAGAAATTTCTTTTCGCTGTTTTCAGAAGCAGAGGCGTGGCCTTGTGGTAGTACGTCCGCTTGACCTGCAAACTACCCGGGTTCAATTCCCACTCGGCTCCATGCTTTCTTTTCATTTAAAAAACTAGCAATGCTCTCTATTTTTTCAGTCATGCATAAAATGGTGATATTGTGCTTACAATCAACGACGCCGACACCAAAATTTCTGTGAAACGAGTTCCTTTAACACTCTCGCGTTAAAATTTTCCTCTGGCTAGCACTTCTGCACCGCGTATGTGTGTGCTCCGAATGCCAGGCATGCTTGCTAATGATAAGCACATGCGCCCAGCTGCGGTGGTACTGGGCTGCTGACCCGCAGGTCCCGGGATTAAATCCCGGCTGCAGCGACTGCATTTTCGATGGAGGCGGAAATGTTGTAGGCCCCTGTGATCTAATTTGGGTGCACGTTAGAGAACCCCAGGTGGTCGAATTTTCCGGAGACCTTTACTATAGACGTCTCTCATAATCACATGGTGGTTTTGAAACGTTACAGCGCACATATCAATCAATCAACCAATCAATCAATCAATCAATCAAAGATGAGCCCATGAAAGTGAATGAGCACAAGAGGGAGTGAGATTATAGCGCTGCAAATCATGACGGCTGAAAGCGCAAGTTTTGCCTAGCGAAAGTCAAGCATGTCACAGTTTGACAGAGTCAAAAGCTACGGTTTAGCTGTTCGCATTTTTGTTATTTTTTTAAATGTGGAGCATTAACAGCGAATTTCAGCGACTTGGTATATGGTGGGTTTATATTGTATGATGGGTTTAAATATGCTGGCATTTTTTTTATCTGAAAGCATTTTCTCGTGAATTTCGTGGTGCAAGACGAGAACGAGCGCATGAACGATCCTTGAAAACGCAACAATCCTTTCTGCGAGCTCAGTCATTTACGCGTCAGTCATTTCTCACTCAAGCGTACAAGCTTGTGCCACGTCCGCATCGGTGAAACAGTGGCTATGATGCTCGGCTGCGGACCCAAAGGTCGCGGGTACGATTCTGGCCGTGGTGGTCGCAGGAAATGGTAGAAGACCGTGTACTGTGCGGTGTTAGTGCACGCTGAAAAACATCAGATGTTCAACACTTTCGGAGCCCTCCATGGCGTTCCTCGTAATCATATATCGTGGTTTTAGGGCGTGAAACCCGATATATTATTATTAAGCTTGCGCCACAGCAACAGTTCAAAAATTAGTTATTTGTTCTACTTTGATACTCTTGGGCCATACCCTGCATGACCTTAGGTATGCGTAAAAAATCAATTTGTGGAAAAATGAAATGGCCTGCGCAGGGATCGAACTAACAACCTTCGCGTTAATAGCACGACGCTCAAACCGACTGAGCTAGAGGGCCGTGATGGTAGTGAGTAGTACTCATGCGAATAGCAGTTCCACGATATTCAGCGCTTGTAGGCAGCAGCGCTTGTTTTTGACCATGGTGCGTGCGCAGGAGAGTAAAGGGGTGCTCGCCCCCCCCCCCCTCTTCCCAATCCACGAAGTGGGGGGGGCACACTCTGTCCCCTACATTGACAATGATAGGGGAGGAAGCCCTGGCATCAGCCCCCTCCCCCCAAATAAATAATTCCTATCACGCATATATTCTTACAAGGACAAGTATATTTGCGGATATTTACGATGTTTAAACGCGACGACAATAGCTGGCACACTGACGAGCTGGGACCAGTCTCTATCCACTTCGTAGTCTTCTTCCAGGCAGAGACCCTCTACCACTTTATGCCCCAATCCCACTACTGTCTTGTGGCCCTACCCCGCGGCGTTAAAGCACCGACCCGGCGCTTAACACGAAAGTGGAGTGTTGGGTGACACATGAGGGTTCAGTCTTACGACGTGCACAACAGTAGATGGTGGTGGCGTTGAGTGCGCCTAATCGACGACTCGCTGTATCTCGTAGGTAAGGTTAGTGACCTTGCGTAGGACTTTGTATGGTCCGTCATAGCGAAATAAGAGCTTTTCTGAAAGGCCGATGTGACGACATGGGGTCCACAAGAATACTAGAGAACCGGGAGCATGCGAAACTTCACGGTGGTAACGGTGGTATCAATCTTTCTGAGAGGCTTGAGAAAGTATGAGTCGTTTGCGGGCAATCTGTCATGCTGCGTCGGCTAGTTCTATGGCATCACGGTCGTATGTGACAGGGCAGCTTGAACCAGCGGGAAGGAGTGTATCAAGAGGGAGAGAGGGTTCACGTCCATAAAGAAGCTAGAACGGGGAATAGACTGTGGTGTCATGTCCGGAGGAGTTGTAAGTGAAGGTGGCGTAGGGTAACGTTGCGTCCCACTCGTGGTGGTCTGGAGAAACATACATCGACACATGTCGGTGATAGTGCGATTCAGGCACTCTTTAAGTCGATTGGTTTTTAGATGGTATGCCGTTGCGAACTTGTGGTTCGTTGAACAGGAACGTACGATATCCTGGACGACGCGAGATAAAAAGTATCGGCCTTGGCCAGTAACGAGCTGTCGAGGAGCACCGTGATGCAAAATGTCATGCAGTAGAAAGTCGGCGACATCGGAAGCGCAGCTGGTTGAGAGAGCGCGGGTGATCGCGTAACGTGTCGCGTAGTCGGTCACCGCGCTAATCCATTTGTTCCCGGATGCAGAAGTGGGAAATGGCCCGAGAAGGTCGAGCCATACGTGGTAGAATGGTTCAGTAGGCATCTCAATAGGGTGAAGGAGGCCAGCTGGAAACGATGTTGGTCGTTTTCGACGTTGACAAAGGTCGCAGCTAGTGGCATAATTTTGCACAGAGCAATATAGGCGTGGCCAGAAAAAACGGCGCTGGACGCGATCATAAGTGCGGGTGACTCCCAGGTGACCAGCGGCAGGTTAATCGTGAAGCTGTCGGAGAACATCTACACGCAAATGGGAGGGCACGACGATAAAGCGGTCAGGACCATTAGGGTGCATGTTGTGGCAGTAGAGAACACCTTCATGAAGGAAATACAAGTTCAGAGAAGTGAGTGGAGTAGCGGAACTCAGGCTTTCTGTGATGGGGAGTAAATCCGGGTCACGGCGCTGCTCAGAAGCGATATCAAGAAAGTCTGATATTGATAAGACGCAAGCCTCAGTTCCTCTTTCTGTGGCGTTTGGCGGATCCACTGGATACCGTGGCAGGCAGTCGGCGTCCTGATGGAGGTGACCAGATTTATACACGACCAAGAAGGTGTATTCTTGGAGGCGGACAGACCAACGACCGAGACGTCCCGTGGGATCCCTGAGCGACAAAAGCCAGCAAAGCGCATGATGATCAGTTACAACAGTATAACTGCGGCCGAACAGGTACGAGCGAAATTTAGCGACAGCCCAAACAAGAGCAAGACATTCTCTTTCGGTGATGGAATAGTTCGTCTCGGCAGGAGACAAAAGGCGGCTGGCGTAGGCGATGACACTGTCACGGCCATGCTGACGCTGAGCTAAAACAGCGCCAATTCTGTAGCCACTTGCGTCAGCACGAACTTCTGTCGGTGCGGTCTGATCGAAGTGGGCTAATATTGCCATAGTCGTGAGGGCTGCAATGAGCGCCAAAAATGAAGCACTTTGAGTCGAATTCCAAGTAAATAGGACGTCTTTTTAAGAAGCGCAGTGAGAGGCCGTGCAATATCGGCAAAATTCTGGATGAAGCGGTGGAAATAAGAGCACAAACGAAGGAAGCTCCGGACATTCTTAGCAGAAGCGGGCACAAGAAATTGAGTCACTGCGCGAATTTTGTCTGGGTTGGGCTGTACCCCAGATGCGTGAACGAAGTGACCAAGTACAGTTATTCGCGATGGCCGAAACGGCATTAGGAGGAGTTCAGCTGGAGACCAGCGTTGCGGAATACTTGGAGAATACTGAACAGTCACTCAAGATGGCTCGCAAACGTCGGTTAAAAAACAATTAAATCATCTAAGTAGCATAAGCAAGTGGACCATTTGAAGCCGCGCAGAAGGGAATCCATCATGTGCTCAAAGGTGGCCAGCGCTTTGCAAAGCCCAAACGGCATTGCTTTAAATTGATATAACCCATTGGAGGTTACAAATGCTGTTTTTTTCTTGGTCCCGTGAGTCAACAGCGATCTGCCAATAACCAGATCGAAGGTCAATGGACGAGAAAAACTTAACGCCATGAAGGCAGTCAAGGGCGTCATCTATATCCTTGGTAAGAGGTAAAGGTCTTTCTTAGTGACCTTGTTGAGATGTCTATAGTCGATGTAAAACCGCCATGTGTTGTCCTTCTTCTTGACAAGCACGACCGGGGATGCCCACGGACTAGATGAGTGTTCGACGACGCCTTTGGCGAGCTATTTCTCGACCTCTTTTGGATGACAGAGCATCCGGCAGTAGAGGCACGGTGAGGGCGGCGATGTATTGGGTTGCCATTACCGGTGTTGATGGGATGGGTCACAACTGATGTCTGGCCTAAAGGGCGGTTGTCAACATCGAATATGTCCGCATAGGATGATAAGAGATGGTGGAGGTCTTGTGATTCGGAGGGCGAAAGATCTGGCGCTATCATTTTGGCAATGTAAATGCTTGAAAGGTTGGGCGATGTGAGCAAGTTGACCTGCGGAGTAGGTTTCTGATGACAGTTCAGAGATATCACACTCTTGCAATGACGACACGACGCCTAGTTTAATACCAGCAGGCAGCACGTGCGCGGAGAAACCAAAGTTCAAAAGAGACAAATAGGCCTGCTTGTAGCGTACTCTCATCATGGTGTGCAGAACAGCAATTGAATGCTTTAGCACAACGTCGGTAATGGGTGAAACGACCTATTCACCATCACGCACAGGCGCATCACACATGATCTGCACGTAAGACGGGGCTTGCGACGGAAGATGCAAAAACTCTGTGGCACAAAAGCGACTTTGAGCATCACGGGTAACAGTGGCGTCAAAAGGCAGTTCCAGCTGAAGAAGGCCCGTCGAGCCGTCGATAAGGGCGGAGTGCGCCGGGAGAGAGTAGAGACCGAGAATCACGTCATGTGGGCACTGCTCAAGCACGGTGAACAATACGACGGTCTGATGGCCAGCGATACACACGCGAGAGGTGCACATGCCGAGAACGGTAGACATGCTCCCATGGGCAAGCATTACTGCGCACTTCAGAGGAGGCCTGATCACTTTTCGTAGTTTAATACAGAGAGCAGCGCTCATGACTAAAATTTGTGCGCCAGTGTCCATGAGGGCTGTAACGTTTAGATCAACCACCAAAGGCCAAAAATTTTGTGGCGTGTAGTAATCATCAACAGAGGATTTGCAGACCGGGTCGTTAATGCAGTGTCACCTCCGGGAGCTGCGTGGTGTAGTTTCCCGAGTTTGATGGCCCAGTTCGTGCAGGGGACCTGGATCGAAGAATCATCGGCGAGGGAGATCAGTGGCCTTGGCGTGATGGTGACCGGCTGAACCTTCGGCCCTGAACGTTTGTAGCAGCAGGCTGGGGATAGTACAGAGTAGAAAACCGGCGAGAGTTGCCTTCAAAGCGACGCCATGTCCCAGTGTTCAAGGATGAATTGGACGTCCAACGATTGCGACAGTAGCGCGCAATGTGTCTGGAACGAGAGCAGTGAAAGCAGATAGGTCGATCATCCGACATCCTCCATTTAGCAGGGTATCCGGTAGCGGGAAAGGTAGCGTCAAGGGTACACTGGGATCTGGTTAACCAAAGCCGAACTCTCGGTAGTACGAACAGCACAAACAGGTGCGATGCCGAGATTTGCCATTTCTTGGTGAACGACGGCTTGCATGAGGGAGACAGTGGATGCGTTATCTTGAGGGCCATTGGAAGCGATGGCTGCAGGAGCCATTGCTTCGAGTTCGCGGCGAACGATTCGGGTGACATTTTCAAATGATGTAGCTTGCGTGAACTTGGGACAGTCTTCGCATGCTGCAGGTCGAAGTGGCTGCAGTATTAGGCAGATGCGCAAACTGGCAAGTTGTGTGGCGGTTTTTGGCATGCTCGAAGCGCTGATATTCCTTCACAACTGCGTCGACGGTGGCGCAATTTTCAACGATACACAGATTAAAGGCATCGTCGGCGATTCCCTTTAACATATGTGGGTGAATTTGTCAGTTTCGCTCATGTTCTCGTCCACCTTTCGACAGAGGCCCAATATATCCTGTATATAAGATACATACGATTCCGTTGATGTCTGCACGCGACATTACAGGTCTTTCCACGTGGCCCTCTGTCGCCCAAATGGCCTGCTGAACAACTCGACAAGCTTCAGTTTGCAAATGTCTCAGCTGGTTAACTCCGACTCGTGAGTCTCATACCAGGTGAGTGCCGCATCCCGCAAGTAAATTACAACGTTGGCCATCATCAAGATGGGGTCCCATTTGTAGTATTCGCTCACGCGCTCGTACAATGCGACTCAATCTTCGACATTCACTTTGTCCTTGTCTGTGCCCGAGAAGGTTCCGGGGTCTCGCAGAGGCAGGGGAATCAGAGGAGGCAGCTGCTGCTGCTGCGGCTGCTGTTGCTCTTGTGGGTCGGCCTGTTGAGCCATTGCAGGAAAATGAAGGTGGCGACCACTCCGAAGTTCCGTGTTGGTTTGCTAGGAGAGCTAGGTAGGCATACCCAGCACCTCCGCTGATAATCTTACAAGAAAACGTACACTTGCGGCTATTTACGATCACTACACACGACGACAATGACTGGCACACTGACGGAATGAGACCAGTTTGTTTGTTTGTTTGTTTGTTGTTTGTTTGTTTGTTTGTTTGTTTGTTTGTTTGTTTGTTTGTTTGTATCCTCTAATCCATGGCTCGTACCCACTCTGGCGGATTGGCCAAGAGAACATATAGTCTATGGACGATAACTGCATTGTTGCTTACAACAAAAAAAGGGGGGCGGCGTTGTATAGTGAAGACAGTATGTTAAAAAAAGAAAGAAACCAAAGATTTAGATAGTGAGAAAAAAGAATCAACAACAAAGTAGACACTAATAGCTACAACTTGATTTTGGGAGCCGACCAGACAGCTGGTTTTGCCAAACCCGATTATTTGGTATGTCACGGATTTATCCAGAATGGAAAGTTACTTTTCGACCCTTTTTTTGAGTATCTGTTAACGTGGGCTTTACGTTGAAAAACGTTTAGAGTATTGAATAAAATTACACACCGCATCGAATGCATCTCTGTGGCAATTTCCTAAAACAGAGGCACCAAAACTTAGAACATTTTCTGTGGTTAAATTTAAACCTAGCTTCGCAAATAGAATATCTAAAAGTCGTTTCCTAATTAATGCATAGTTACGACATGAGCCAAAATAATGTTCAATAGTTTCTGATTCTTCGCGGAACGAACAAAGGGGGAAAAGTGTCAGACCAGCTCTGTGTAAATAAAAATTTAATGGGGGGACACGGCACCGGAATCTCTATCCACTTCGTAGTCTTTTCTTCCAGGCAGAGACCCTCTACCGCTTTATGCCCCAATTCCACTACTGCCTTGTGGCAATAAGCTTGAGGCAACAGCCAAGGTTAAAAAAAGACCTCAATAGCATCCAGCCTCTTCATTTAGTAATCTTGTAATCTTATCAAAATAGCATGATCGAGGAGCACATCCCTACAGAATATCCGATACGAATAAGTGCAGGTTTAGTGGCACGAATTTTTCCGCCAGGCAAGTAATGAATGCTGTGGTGTAGAAATAAAGTTAAAAAAGAATGGCTATGTACTTGGTTTTACAGGCATCTATGTCACTCTTCTTCAAAACATGGCACGCACCTTCACGGTGTGTAGCTCTCCATTGTTGCGCAAACAATAGTGAAGGCAACGGGGCCTAGTGGTCTGAGCTGGATAGCTGGATTAGACAAAGTTTAAACGTCGAATTGTTCCTTTGTGTCTTATATTGTTCGCACAAACATGTGAAGTAAAATATATGCCACCATCTTTTCGAGCCGCCATATCAGGCTCATTCCTAAAGCTCCGTAAGCACAAGCCATTATATATATATATATATATATATATATATATATATATATATATATATATATATATATATATATATATATATATTTTCCATCACTCGTGTTGACAGCGAAGGTCAGATTTCACGTTTGGCGAGGCGTTCAAGGCTTTCACCTTAAAATTTATACTTCTTTTCAGGATCATTACGAAATAACAAAGACAAAGAAAAGACACAAACAGGCTTCGAACCATCGCCAAATGGCCCACCTTACCACCCTTCTGTTATTCAGAAGCTCTTTGTCTCTGTGTCTCAGGTTAATTGGTAGTGAACATGCGGATTAAGAGTGTCGATCCATTTGTATACAAACGTTCACGTCGATCTCATTATATTGGTGTCAGCAGCGGTAACTGGCACCATATCTATCTATCTATCTATCTATCTATCTATCTATCTATCTATCTATCTATCTATCTATCTTCTATCTATCTATCTATCTATCTATCTATCTATCTATCTATCTATCTATCTATCTATCTATCTATCTATCTTCTATCTATCTATCTATCTATCTATCTATCTATCTATCTATCTATCTATCTACTATCTATCTAGCTATCTATCTATCTATCTATCTATCTATCTATCTATTCTATCTATCTATCTATCTATCTATCTATAAAGTTCATTCTCAACCTTCTCGGCAAAACGCGCTCCTCTGTTGTATGCTGGGTTGTAACTGATCGGAAACTTCTGGGGACCCCGCTGCCTATCTTCTGGCCATGAACGGAAAGACAGACGTCATCGTTGTTGATCTCAGTGGTATACGAAAGGAGAAGGCAAGCTTGCTTGGTGACCCACATAACACTAATCTCTGTTCTATTACGACAAATGAGTGACCCGTCGTATGATATAGCCTTGCACTTCTTTCAGAAGAAGGAAGGCTGAACGGAAAATTCTCAAGGCCCGTTTCCACAAACGGCAAACCCGTTTCCACTAAGGCTCATGAACTTTCTAGAAAGCCGGTCACATTTTACACCCTGTGCTGTTCTATACCGTGTTTCTAATAGGCTGCTTTAGCACTGGTGTTTTGATGTGTACGGTAGGTATGACAATACCATACCTTCGTATTCATAACGGGGATTCAGAGTGGAGATTCAACAACGCTTCGTGTATCTTTCAATTAGAGAAAGTAAGAGTTACGGAAAGCTAATGCGTTGACAATGGCGGGATGACAACCCCATTGGAATGGTACAAATACACAAGGTGAAAAATAAAAAACCAACTAAAGAAAAACATATTTAACAAAATGTGTAAGGTAGTTGATGATACACGCTTGTGGAGGATTGCTGAGCATTGATGTAAAAAAGTTTTATCTAGAGCAAACATATTTCGTAACAAAAAAGCAATGATGGAAATAAGGTAATATACAAAAACATCGCAAACACAGGATGGATTTGTGCAAATAGACGAACGGTGCTCAGTGCCATTATTTTGGGCTGTTCACCTTGACGTTTTGTAACTTGAGTAAATAAATGAACAGTGCTATGGTAAACGCTAATGATGGAGAACTGCCTAAGGACGCTATCTATAGTACTATTATCGATCAAATATTGGTAGTACTACCGATAGCGCAATCAGTGGTACCACGGTAGCATTACTACAGATAACACTGTATATAGTGCTGTAAATAATTATGCCGCTGTGGGCCAGTGAAATAGCTGAAAAATTCACGATGACTTGCTATCAGCAATATTCAGTTCATTTATGGAGAATCTTTCGGGAAATAAATCAATCATTTCCGCCGCGAGAACGTCGAATTATATTCATCTGAAAAATTCACATTCGAAAGCAATCATTACACATCAAAAATAACAAATTTCTCGATGTGATCATGTTCGTATGAGAAATTTCAACAATTGCAGCATGATGAAACTACGAGAGCAAATCTTTGGGCAAGTTCGTGGTTCAGTATACAACAGTGAAACAAGGCACAGGAGATATGTATAAACACATACGAGCGGTGAACTTACAACCGAAGTTTATTTCAAAAATGAAGCAGAATATAAGGAAAAAAGACACGTGAACAAAAGATTGCATACCGATATCTTTTTTTTGTTGAAAAGAATGAAGTGAGGAAGGAGCTGCGTCGCTTTCGGCGGTCATACGTGCGGGACAAATAGTGCACGTCATTTTGTTTCAAGGCAATGGACGTGATACTCACACAGTTATAGCTAAGTCTTCCAGTTTCTGCTTCCTCGTTTTTCTCGCGTGTAAAGCAGGAACCACATATTCGTTTAGGAAATAAAGTTCAGTCGTAAGTTAATTGATCGATATGTGAGGTTTAACGTCCCAAAACCACCATTTATGATTGTGAGAGAGGCCGTAGTAGAGGGCTCCGGAAACTTTGACCACCTGTGGTTCTTTAATGTGCACCCAAGTCTGAGCACATGGGCCTACAGCCTTTTCACCTGCATCAAAAATGCAGTAAAATGGCGTCGTAAGTTCGGTGCTGACCTGTGTTTCTTCCTATCCCTGGTTCCTTGCTGTCCTGTTGTCGGTAGAATTGATGTTTCTACTTTCAAATCAGAAGATGTCAGGTAATTAAGTCTGGATCCGCGCTGTTCCGACGCATGTAACGACTGACCTTTTGCTACAGAGGAACAGTTCAACTTAATTATGCTGTCAGCGAAGCATTCTAGAGAAATAACACGAGCGTGTCACCTGTCTTGCCTTTCAGCTTGCACCTTCTGCGCCAACATCTACCACGCACCCGCAGATGACTGTTAGGCTGCACTATGTTTACGCCCTTGATTTTATATACTCAATACTGCACTATCAAATTTACTGTCGATGCACTATCAGTCATTTTTTTCCGCCAATGACGGTTCGATAGTAACTCAACTATCAATAGTAACGATAGTGCTATCAGTAGATCTGCATTACTAGCGAACACGCAAGTCTGGAGGATGGGTTGAGTTGGTGCATTGGGTTTCTCACGAGCTTATTAAAATTCATGTAGAAATGCATGAAAATTCGGCAGATCCCATGTACCTTCGATATTGATTATATGCAAAGCATGCGGAGGAAAGGTGACAGGGTTATACTTTCTTTGTTGAGCGAAACGATTTGAAATGACACTAAGTATATGTACAAATGTTGTACGCATAGACATATCTTAAACAGTCGTATGTATACTGTTTCGTAACAATGCCAACAGCAACCCATGGGTATTATCAACACCAGTATTGGAAAGCTGATATGTAGCGTTAGTGTCAGTGAGGACGGCGGCCCTGGACACTGCTAGATCAATGAGTGGTGCTTCACTACAGTTATCGTTAACCAGACGGGACGGCTGTACCACAGGAGCACGTATGTACCGTTAATAAGATTCGATAGCGAGTACTGCAACAACAACAAATGGAATTTCACGGACATTACGGCCTGCTTTAAGAGCAGCTCCGAGACTTGGTGTGACTCTGTGGTAGAATACTGGATTGCCACGCAATGCTGGGGTTTGATTCCTGCTGGGACCATGACATTAACTTTATGCGTTTGTTGGGTCAATGCTGCTGATGCCAGCTTTTAAGGGCGATTCTCTTTAAGGCCGACCCAGTTGGCGTCCATCACGCCCCACAAGACCGAAGCTGAACATCTGCGCAAAGAAAGGAAACCATGTGTCTAAACAACCGGCTCAATGCTTAATGAACTATACGACATCACAATACAATCAGCCGCGCCGCCCGTCTGTACGTCCGTCCGTGCATCTGTTCCTCCGTCCGTCCGTTTGTCCATTCGCGCTTCCGTCCCTTTGTCCGTCCGCCCACCTGCCCATCCGTTCTGTCCGTCCATGCATCTGTGTATATGTCCACTTGTCCGTCCGTCCATGCATACACCCACCTGTCCGTCTGTCCGTGCGTTCGTTTGTCCGTCCTTTACACCAGATGGTGACTTCAACGCAGACGTTATGGACCTTAAAACCTATAGCTTTGACCACTCGTCGTCATTAACTTCTTGTATTTGCACTGATTTTTCTTGACGCTTTTGAATTAATATTGCCAAAGCCTATACAAGCCGTTTCTTGGTTGATATAAACTGTCAATCATCTTCTGCGCATTGCACTAACTACACCCGATCTTGACCGGAGGTTACAGCTGTATTTTAGGACTACATATATGTAATGTTTATAAAATTGGATATCATTCCTAATGCACACTTCACGAACATTACGGTATATTTCAAAAGCAGTTGTGACACCTGACGTGGCTCTGTGGTAGCAAATTTCGCTGCCATGCACAATGCCGGGGTTCGTTTCCTGCTGCGACCCTGACGTTTATAAAGATGATAGTCTTTCTTGGGCACCTTTGACGAAAAAAGTTTGGTCTGTCCGTCTGTCTGTCTGTCTGTCTGTCTGTCTGTCTGTCTGTCTGTCTGTCTGTCTGTCTGTCTGTCTGTACAATTGTCTGTTTGTCCACCCTAACGATACCTCAAATGGCACCAAACGGCCAACACCATTTCCAGCGCCCACCAATATTGCTCAAGGTTTAGCGTTCATAGTTGTGCGATTGTCAATTAAAAAGCAATCATTGCGCTTATCTGAGACACCGCAACAACGTTTTGATGTTTTGTATGTCTGCCTTTATACTAGAAGATGCACACACAAGTAACTCTAAGGAATGTAGCGTTTAATCGCACTGCGCTGACAGTCCAACGCGATGCTCAAAAAGGTGTTTCCAGCGCTTTGCTAGGACGTCACGGTGGTGGCACCTGCCCGTCGCTTTGCGTTGTACACCTTATCACCTCCGAGACTGGCGTGCATCTTTCTCCACGGGCTGCACGCCTTCGTTTTCGAAGATAACTGCCAGATGGCGCTTGTGTCTAACGTGCCTAGATGCGCTCGTTCGCCTCCGCCACACGCTCGTGGCACTCTAACGCAGCGCCTGCAGAAAATCATTCACCGATTTTCTTGCGCAGAACATCAAATAAACGTTTCGTTCACTCTCTCCAGACGCAAGACTCTCGTCTTTCGACGACATTTACAGTGCAACATGTAGATTCAGGCCAATTATTTTCTTTAAATTTGTCGGGTCAACGCAGCCGATGCCAGCTTTTTCTTAACGCTAACGCGTTGACATTACCCATGTGTGTTCTCGCCGTTTCAGGATATATAGATTTGAAGTTTCGAGCCCCTGTGGCACATACTCGCACACCATGGCAGTGGCACATATCCGCGCCCGCGCCCTCGAGCATGTGCCACCGTCTGGCGCAACGTGTATTCGCCAAACAATCTACCCTCCCATGATAGATAGATAGATAGATAGATAGATAGATAGATAGATAGATAGATAGATAGATAGATAGATAGATAGATAGATAGATAGATAGATAGATAGATAGATAGATAGATAGATAGATAGATAGATAGATAGATAGATAGATAGATAGATAGATAGATAGATAGATAGATAGATAGGGTGATAGTCACCAAAGTTTGCTGAAAAATGCGTCGCGTATAAAAATATAAACATTCTTCTAACAGCCCAACGTGGTGGCTGTCATGCACATTACCGAACATTTTTTTTTATATTAGTGTGCATGACCCGTATTAGACATTATCACCGTCTCCGCACGTTATTGTGCGCATCGAGCGATCCCCGTAGCTTGATAACTTCATGAGTGCACATGTTTGACGCCTTGTTGAAACTTTAAACATAATTTAACTTGATAGGTGCACATGTATGACGCTATGTGTAAACTTACAAATTCACATTCGCTCGTAGCAACACGAAGCCTCGATTAGACAGCGCTTACGTGTTATCAGTACTATCGTCAGTCATTGACTGTAAAGCAGTCCAGCCCCTACACAGACGTCAACTATTTCAGACCATAGACTTGTACTGGTGTCCTCTGACCGGTACGCAAATCACTGAAAGTATACTGCACCTGCTGATATTATAGTACTGACGACGAAGCACTGCCGCTTGCAGACGCGAAGCTCATTCTTGAGTCGACAGCGCGAATGCGCGCCGCTGAACGGTTTAGACAGTGACGGATCGATTAGTGGCAGCGCCAATAGTATGCAAAACAGTCTAAGCAACCAAAAAATAGTGAACACAGACTTTATCAAGGATCTCACACCAAGAGATAACGTGCCGGTTCCAGTACACGCAATCCTAGACGGTGAGTGTGCCTAACTTGCTGGTTAGACGGCGTGCATTTCAATATGGCAGGCCCGCGCCATGAAAATCTCAAAACGTGTATAGGCGAGCTTAATGGGGCGACCTAAAGCAGTAGTGCAAGGAAATCTGCGTTGACGACGGGAACAAGATTTTCGTTTCAATGCTACGTAGCTATCTAAAACTCACCGATAATACTTAAGGAGAAAGCTTAAGAATCGATACCCCAACCTAAGCGGAACAGCGCTACGACGCATTCCAATCGTTCAGCGAGGTGAACCTACTTCCCGGCACATGTAAAGTTAAGGGAATTGATTGATATGTGGGGTTTAACGTCCCAAAACCACCATATGATTATGAGAGACGCCGTAGTGGAGGGCTCCGGAAATTTAGACCACCTGGGGTTCTTTAACGTGCACCCAAATCTGAGCACACGGGCCTACAACATTTCCGCCTCCACCGGAAAAAAAGTTAAGGGAACGGCCTGCTAAGATTGACATGTTTCAGAACAATAATGTCAATGACCAGGGGCATAGCCAGCAATGTTTTCTGGAGGGGACTCGCATGCCCTTCCCCCTCGTTTAAGCTTTGTAGAATTACACTTCTATCCAAGACACAGGGCCGCCACGAAGACCTGCACAAGTGGCGCCCCATAACATTACTGACCACTGATTACAAACTGTTAATAGTATTTACCCGGGCAGCAGGAAGTCAGGCGTTCGTTTATACTGTCTTGGCAGTGATGCTAAGTTGCACGCGATAAACCCACACGGATTCAAAGACTACGGGCTCAGTTGGTGTTTAGTTCGCGTTCAAATGTCTTGCATATAATTAGTATACCTAGCATTGTATTCTCAATGGCTTGTCGTAAGAGAGCTTTACGAACCTTCAGTGATCCTGCAGTTCCACCTCACTTAGTTCCTGTACTGGAACCGAGAACATTCAATGTCTGATTAACGCACTCTTCAATGTAGGAGACATTAGCTCCCCGCGGTTACATTCAATACAATGTTATATACCAAAGAAACGATGCTTCCGCACAACATGCCCAATTGTTAACATTCTGGTTGACAAAGCGATCGTGTTCGTCATGACGTTTTCTGGGAAGAGGTAATACTATTGGCGTGCATTGGTGGTATTGCCGACATAATGTCCAAGCATAACGAGGGTATTATCTCGACAACACCGCTCAGCGCTTTGCTGTTGGCAACCAGACATGTCAAACCAATCAAGGACACACTGCGGAGTACGTGTTCTCGTGCACAAGGGCATAGAGTTTTTTAATATACACTAGAGGGAACTCTAGCGCTAGTGTCTATGGAAGCTGCAACACACAGCGTTTCAGCAAGCATGTGAATGATGGGTAGTGCACACATTTGTCTAATTTTCGTACTTCTGGCCTGCTTCTGGCTTCGTGTGTGTTCGTGTGGCTTGGAGCTGCTTTCTCACAAAAACATAAATTAGCAAATGTTCACCGTTTGCGCTTCACAACCTTATTCTTTTAAGCTTACCATTTCGAATCAAGTCACTAAATTAAATAGAGTTCGTTCTTTCTTTCAAAACAAAACCGTAACCAGCAATAAACGAAGCCGCAAGTACGAATCACCGCCCGCAAGTACGAAGACTAGGCAAATGTGTGTACTACACATCAATCCCATGGTCACTGAACGATCGCAGCTCCAGAGTGCCCTCTAGTTAATTTTGAGAAACTCTATGCACAAGGGCAAGCACACG
This sequence comes from Rhipicephalus annulatus, assembly GCA_013436015.1. NCBI lineage: Eukaryota > Metazoa > Arthropoda > Arachnida > Ixodida > Ixodidae > Rhipicephalus > Rhipicephalus annulatus. The sequence continues at coordinate 123,150 of WOVY01010997.1, forward strand.
CGCAAAACATATGCGAAGGGTAGATGCACCCACCTCTACTACTGCGCGCCTTCCATGAAAATTTGTTGCGCCTCTGAAAGAATCCAAAAGGCGTTCATAAAGGAGGAGCGCTGATGTTCATATCAACTTAAACGAAACAAAATTGCACTGCATTTTTCGGGCCGTAATAATATTGCTTTTTACGGGGGGGGGGGTTATTTAGGAAGCCTTCCATAAATTGATCTTGTTGCCCGCTACCATATTCGGCAAGAGGAACCCGAAGCAAGATGTCATATCTGTCAGCGTGCGGCCGTGCCCACTGGGATGTGGCTGCCGGTGCGTGCGTATCGTCGTCGCCCTCGCAAATCTCGATGTCGTGAGTGGTCGCCGGCGAGGCGCTGTCGGACGTCCGGTGTGCCGTTGACCTCGGCGCTCGGATTGAGGGCAAAATGCGCCGCGGCGACAAGGTGCCCGAGGGGCAAGCGTGCCCCCAAGCCGGCGTGCCCCGGTGACGGGCACGCCGTCAGCTGAACGCTGACCCCCGTGGGAATGAGGTTGCCCCCGATAATCTTGATGGAGGGCATCGGCCGCCCCTGGCCTCCGTCGCAATATGTGCGCATTAGAGCTCTTCGCGCACTCGTTGAGGCACACCGTTTGGGGGCGTCGTGCTCGGCGTCGGCTGCCACCGTGAGGTCGACGGCATCGGTGCCCCGCCGTGTGTACCAAACAAGACGTGTTTCGTCCAGTGGGCGCAAGACCCTGCAGCTTGCGGATGTCAAATAGGAGCGAGGAAGCGCGTTCCTTCATGGCCATTCGCATTATCATCGTGATCCTGGGAGGACGCTCTGTGCACGTGTAATCACACGCCATGTCGGGCCAGTTAGTGCGTAGATACTTGAAAGACTTGGGACAAGGTTACAAACAAAAAGTCGCAAGAAGTATTTCTGTCCCTCCCTTTTTTGTTGTTTTATCTTCCGCCACGTTTTCTAGGTACACATATGTACATGTCCCCTATGTGAGAGAGAAAGAGAAAGCTATATTGTTTGAAGGGCGACTGACCTGCCTTGTGGTATGGAGCCCTTAATTTGGGCCCCATTGCCCTCAGTTTCAGCACGATGTGCTTTGCTATAGAATCGGAAAGCTGGTGGTGCAGCACCGACCGTCATCGGCTCTCCCCTCGTTGTCCAATCAGGGCACGCTGATATGTCGTATCTCATCAGTCAGTGCACTTTGAGACTGGTAGTTCTTAGAGTACTTAGGAAGATTGGCGGTGTATAACGTTTGGTCCCCGGGCGAAGCCAGAGTGTGGTACACCGGGCACGTGCCCTCCCCCCCACCCTCCAAATGCTTTTGTCATGGCATAGAGAGCAAAAAATGACTGCTGTAAGGTGGTGCCCCTCCCGAAATCATGGAGGTGCCCCCTCCCCCACGAAAAAAATTTCTGACTGCGCACCTTGTGTGGTCTAAAGCGTGAAAGTCCCGTTGTGGACGACAATCAAATACTGGAACAAGCGTTCATCCCTACCTGTCCTAGTCCTCCATGTTCACCTTTCGTGCTATGATATCGCTAAACTGTCAGCACCGTAAGCAGTGAATCTTACAGTGTCACGTACAGGTGCTCCTAAAGTAAAACTGAGCACACGAAATGTGGTTGAATGCGGCAAAACTTCATGCCAGAGCACGCTTTCAGAAAAGTGCAGCAGAGAACGAGAGAACATCGGCATATCCGGCTGACCCATCACATTATGAGGCTGCAAACCTTATTCCCAGCTCGAACGAAGACGCTCTACTACCATCACTGCTCTTGACGGACGAAAGTGGTGGCATTTTCAGCAATGCTGAAAGCGCATGCATCCAAAAATTTCATCATGATGCTGGCAAAAAAAAATCTATTGAGCGTTGAAAGCGTCTTCTCACGAGCAGTGATGGTAGTAGCACGGCATCGCTCGAGCCGGCGATAGAGTGAGCAACACAATGGCGGGATGGGTCAGCCGGATATACCGACGCGCTCTCGTCATCTGCAGCACATCTTTCGATAGAGCGCGCTGGCAGGCAGTTTCACCCTGTTACGGCTCCAACTCGCGTGCTCTGTTTTGCTTTTGGAGCACCTGTATGCTGTTTGCCCGGGGCAAGACAAGTAGACAGAAAAGAAACAGAACAGCTGGTCATCCCATGTTTTTTTTTCCTTCATAGTCATTGTCGTTTATGTAGGCCTGTGGCACTCAACCGGATTAAGTTCTCAGCTAGCCCGCTAGGCCGTTTTATATTACCAGGAACCTGAGACAGCAGTAATCTTGTTACGAAGAAGTGTATACTGCAAGTGGAAACCGAGGGAAGCTGGAAAAGAAGAGGAGAACAACGACGCTGCTTCATCGATCACCACGGTATTTCGTACCTCCACTTTCATGAAACTTCCTCTTTAAACATTTCTTGAGTGCGTAATATCTATTCCCCTTTAAGCCTTTCCTGAGTGCTTAACCTGTACCCCAACACAAGTGTTGTCATAGCTTTCTCGAGGAGGATGGTGAGAAAATACCCATTGGTGCAGGGTGGTCACACTCTTACATAGGACGGGACACAGAGGATTCTTTAACTTACTATTTGGTCGTCTCAAGGAAAGAAGCTGAGCGAGCAGACTTCGTCGGCGTCGCACGTAGTCCGATATTCAGCCGGATCTCAATGGAGCAGCAACTGCCGATCGATGGTGCACTCCTCTTTAAAACCTACGTCGATGAAGCATTGCGGTATTGCCTACCCGCCCTATATAACACATCGTATATCAGCAGGAGGAAACTTGAAGCAATACTCAACAACCATATTCGAATTTGTCTTGGTCTCCCAAAGGGGTCATCGTGAGTGGTCACTGTATACCAGAAGCCAGATGCTTTCCTCTTAAAGTGATTCGTGGAAAACACTTCGGATTCAGCTCAGATAGAAGCGAAGGACCTCTTTGACTATATAGCCTACGCAACCCTGTCCCTCCGTCCGCATCGTGCTTCCCTGGCCACAAGTGTTGGGGCGCTGCTAAGTAGGTTACGCCTCTCCTCGCAGTGCGCGTGCGTTGACGTCAGTCTCTCCCTAGCCTGTCGCCGCGTGTCATCTCGCTCGCTTCCCTTTCTTCACTTCTCACAACGTTCAAGCGTACATCGAGCGAACAGTCTTTTTTCATTGAAAAACTGCTCGCGCTGCACAACCGTTCACTGGTTAATGGATCTTAACCTCCGAGGTATACTGTGCCGGTGGGAGATTTCCCAACGTTGTTGAACACTAAAACTGCGCAGTGTGTGCGTTAAATAAATGTGGACTGCGGGTTTTTGTGTGCAATCGGAGTCTTCTTTCTCTCACTGCCCATTAGCAGCAATTGACCTTTTTCAGTAGGAAACACCGGTCCGTCACTGTGTGCTTTGTGCGTCCCCACGTCGCCGCCAGTGTAAGCGTGAGCACCCGCTGCTTCGCATATACACGTGGTTCCCTTCAGCGGGAGATGGCGTAATTTTCATACCAAGACTCACATCATAAAGAATACTTTTCAAGCCAATCCTACATTTAGTTTCTAAAAAGCCGTCGAAAGTATGTGCGAACACGTATCGATCTCTGGTCAGGCGTTACCAATTATGTCAAGGAACATCTCACCATGCACACTGTCTCCACTGAAAATTAAGCCTTAAAACCTGTAAATCGGTGCAAAAAGAGAAATGCCCAAGCAGCAACCCATCAGACAGCGTTGGATTATATGTACAAAGAATATGATGTAATGCACATATTCATACAATTTCGATCGTCGTGCGGAGTCTTCGTGCCTTCTAAGGAAAATCCCCGCGTTTCGCCTAGAGAAAGTGACATATTCGACGTCAGCAGAGTTCTATAAAAATAGGGAGACTCTAATGGAGATTCTACGATGCCAGCTGCCAAAAAGACGGGCTGCATTTACTTATTCTGAAGCAGCCTTACAAAGTATGTGGAACAGGCATAGGAATGGGAGTCACCAACCCGTAACGTCTGATATGGCCTATTTTCCTCGCAAGGCTAAGACTGCTGGACATAGTATTACGTTTCAATGGATACCTGGTCATCCTGGTATTTCAGGGAAAAAAAGTGGGTGAAGCTGCCCGAAATGAACTTCAACTCCGAAATTTCAGAAAAATATTTTTTACCAAAGCCGATGCTTGAAACACCTCTAAAAGATATGTCTACCAACAAAAAGACTACCTCTGGAATTCGCCACTTCATAAAGGTAGCTTTCTCAATTGTATTCACCAAAAAGTGAGCGCGGGAATCTCCCATTCCCTCCCTTACCACCTAGAGCTGCTATAAAATTGTCTTCGACCGCATGTACTCATAGAGCTCATCCCGACGAAAGGGCGCGGCCCCGGCCTGTTTGTGCTGAACGTGTATAGCAGACCCAAAGCCAGACACCGCTTCAGCACGTTACTGCGAGAGGCGCGCGAGGCAGCTGCCGACGGGCCCTTGCTCATCGCAGGCGACTTCAACGCGCCCCACGCGGCGTGGGGGTACGGCTACGAAACGCCAAAAGGTAAGCGCCTTTGGGATGATGCGCAGAATGAGGGCCTCGAGCTCATCACAGACCCTTCCGCGCCTACGCGCAGGGGCAACAGCGTATGTGCAGACACCTCACCCGACCTCACATTTACCAAGAACGTCGCTAGCGCGAGATGGCACAATACACAAGAGGACCTGGGTAGCGATCACTCAGTGATCGAGATCCAGGTCGACGCTGAACCTCACCACCGCGTTCATCGGGAAGGTACCAAGGGCAAGAACCACCGGCTGGTGGATTGGGACGCGTTTCGCAAAGTCCGGAAAGAGCAGAATCGTGGCAGTGCGGCTATTAAGGATATAGATAGCTGGACTGCGACGCTCAAGGGCGATTTAGAAACGGCGACGCGGGAGGTTCCGCCAGAAGCACAGCTCGAAGTGGTAGACAGCAAACTCCTACACATGTGGGAAGCCAAGCGCAGCCTGCAAGACAGGTGGAAGCGTCAACGCCACAATCGAACGCTGCGCAGACGCATAGCACGGCTAAGCAGGGACATGGAAGAGCACGCGTTACAGGTATGCAAAACGCAATGGGAAGAGATCTGCAATGGGATGGAGAACCAGCTGGGACGGGCCAAGACGTGGCATCTCCTCCGGCACCTCTTGGATCCGGAGGAGACGAAAACATCGCACGCACATAAGTTTAACAAGTTGCTGCACGACTACAAGGGCACCCACGCGGACTTTCTAGATGACGTGCGAAGCCGTTACTTTCAGTCACGTAGCCCCCTCGCGCATTCGGCATACGCCTGGGAGGGTGAGGGTAACGCGGAGCTAGACGAGGACTTCAGCGTTGCAGAGGTGAGGGCGGTGCTGCACAGGCTCAACACAAAGTCGGCGCCAGGCCCGGACGGGATAACCAACAAAGCGCTACGTAACTTGGACGATGAGTCGATAGAACAACTGACGGCTTACATGAACGAGTGCTGGAATGCGGGCGCTATACCGAACTCGTGGAAAACGGCGCGCATAATTATGATCTCCAAACCGGGCAAACGAGTACAGATTGACAACCTTCGACCGATATCCCAGACGTCCTGCGTTGGTAAGGTCATGGAACACGTGGTTCTCGCTCGCCTTACCAACTACTTCGAGGACCGAAACATGCTCCCACACACGATGCTGGGGTTCCGTCGTAACCTTTCCACGCAGGACGTTATGCTTCAACTCAAGCACGATATCGTAGACAATCCCACACGATCCACCAAAGCGATACTCGGGCTCGACCTCAAAAAGGCGTTCGACAACGTTAGCCATGCTGCGATACTTGAAAGTATACGAGCGTTGGGACTGGGCGAGAGAACGTACCACTACGTACGGGATTTTCTTACGGGCCGCCGGGCCCGATTAGCGATCGGCGGACTAGAATCGCAGGACATATACATGGGTTGTACGGGCACGCCGCAGGGATCCGTAATCTCGCCCATGCTCTTTAACCTCGTGCTTGTCGGATTACCACAAAAACTCGCTGAGATAGAAGGCCTCCACCATAGCTTGTACGCCGATGATATCACCCTCTGGGTTGCCGAGGGAAATGACGGCCACGTAGAGCAAACGCTGCAGGAAGCCGTCGACGTGGTGCAGGACTACCTTCGCGACACTGGCCTCGAATGTTCCGCCGCTAAATCGGAGCTCCTGCTCTATAGACCCTCGCGCAGGGGCCGTAAACCCAAGAACGCCAATTCCGCATTCGAGTGCGCATATAGAGAAATTAATGTACGCACATCAGACGGCGCTGTCATCCCACAAGTTAACAACATTAGGGTACTGGGCTTGCGCCTGTCCGCCAACGGCCACAACGGCGAAACCGTTCGCAGACTAGAGGGTGCGGTCAATGAAACAATCCGGTTGCTGAAACGAATAACAAATCGGCATAGCGGAATGAAGGAAAGCAATACCATTCGCCTGGTACATGCTTTCGTTATGAACCATATAACGTACGTCGCCTCCTACCTCAAGTGGCAGGCGACTGAACGCACCAAACTAGATTGTCTCATCCGCAAGGCGTACAAACGCGCAATCGGATTACCGGCCAATACCAGCACGGAAAAATTTCTCGAGCTGGGGTTGCACAATACTCTAGATGAGATAATCGAAGCACACAACATCGCCCAGTACGAGCGTCTGGCGAAGACCAGAACTGGTCGACACATCCTCGAGACACTAGGTATCAACTACCATACGCAGCGCGGCGAAAAGGTCGGGATACCCAGACGTATTCGCGAGCGCATCGTCGTTCTGCCGTTGCCTAAGAACATGCACCCGACACATCACATCGGTCAGCGCAACAGGCGCGCCCAAGACCTTGAAAAGAAATTCGGCAATAGCAAAGACACAGTTTACGTGGACGCGGCCCGTTACGACTGCCACCGTGGCTTCGCGGTCGCGATCACGGATCATGTAGGAACTTGCGTCACGAGTGCGACGATAGGCACGGAAGAGACGGAGGCAGCCGAAGAAGCTGCCATAGCCCTCGCGATAGCCACCACGGACGCCGAGGTGATAATAGGCGACTCGCAGGCGGCGATACGCAACTACGCCAGCGGCCGGATCTCCCGCGAAGCGGCCCGCATTCTCCAAATTCACGAACGCAACATCTGCCGCAAAAACGACAGTTTCCTCGTATGGACCCCCGCCCACACGGACCCTCCGCTTGCGGGCAACGCGACTGCCCACGCCGCGGCTCGAGGACTTACACGCCGAGCTGCGACGCCTGCCGACAGTCCCGATGTCTCGCACACTTCGACAGCGATGCGGGAATGGACGTGGGGGGATCGCATGACCACTTTCAGAGACATCACGCAACACTACAGACTGAACAGATGCAAATATCCACCACCCCATGCCAAACTAAACAAGAAACAGCAGGTTGCCTGGAGACAACTACAGACACACACGTACCCGAACCCGGTGATCCTCCGCCTCTGCTACCCAGGCATTTATACGTCCGACGCGTGTAAGGCGTGCGGAGCCAGAGCGACGCTGCAGCACATGCTGTGGAAGTGTACCGGTAACGCGCAGCAGTCCCCTACGAACCCGGTAGACATGGCAGTCTCGAACCGCGAGGCGCGATGGGAGGCGGCTCTGCTCAGCCATGACCTTGCCGATCAACTGTGGGCCGTCCGGCAAGCCCAGGATGCCGCCCGGGTCCAAGGACTCGAGGCCGTCACCTAGGCAGGGGTGCTTGTAGCCCCACCCCGCTCAATGACGCCGGACATGTTCAATAAAGTTTTTACTCACTCACTCACTGAATGTGGCATACACGAACAATTACATGTACGGCATAGGGCGTACCACAAGTCTGTTGCGATAACTTTGGCAGCATAGAGACAGATGAGCACATTATCATTATCTGTCACGAATAATTAACGTTGCGCAATATATTAGGCCCTGTGCGAGGACCCTCAAAAGAGCATCGGGTTGTACTGTCAATAATTAATTACCTGTCTGATATTGGCCTTGTGAAAAGCCTATAATAATAGAATATCTCACATGGAAAAACATCGATTTTATTTTTTGGCTTAATTATAAATAGTTTCATCAGGTTCGCTTGGTCACTACTTTTGTTTTCATATTTCCCCCTCTCAATGAAATCTTTCAGCCCGCATTCATATACAGAGTAGCATGCCAATGGTATATAGATGCCGGCAAAAATCTCTAATTTCTTAACAAAGGGTCTCTCTCTTTTGAATCACGATGCACGTGAAATGTTTTCTAACTTGCTATGAGAATAAAAAGTTCACAGGTATAACGTGGCAGCAGAAAGCACAAGACCGTGTTGATCGAAGGATCATGTGAGAGGCGTTTGCGCAGATAGAGCGTAGTCAGGCTGATCATGATGATGATGCACCCGATACATGTTTTTTTGTGTGAGAATACGCGCAGTAGCTTGTCTGCGTTTCGTAATGAGTGGCTGGCTTTAAACGACAAAATCCTTTTGATAACCACATTTTCTGACTACGAATGGGAATGTATGCTTGAACCAAACACGCAATATTACCCTCTAAGTGATAATGATAAGCGCGCAATATTACTGCGATATAACACGTTGTATTGGCAAGCCTGTATACAGGACGCATGTGTTTGTAAAGCATCTTATTTTCACCATATTTCACAGCAGAGGAAGTGATTTTCACTTTACCAAAATATCTAGGCATTCCACAGGGGTTGGGGCGGTGCCAAGTAGGTTACACCTTTCCTCACAGTGTGCGCGCGTTGACGTCACTCTTTCCATAACCTGTCGCCGCTCGCCGTGCGCCATCTCTCTCGCTTACAATCCACCGCTCGCAATGTTTGAGCGTACATCGAGCGAGCAGTCTCTCTGTGATGAAACTTACAGGAAACCCAACGCGTCTCTCGCGCCTTCGCGTTCAAACAAACGTTCACTCGAGTAAATGCTACACCAAGTTTTGCTTCAAACTGCTCTTTCATCAACCACGTCGACGCCCGTTCCAACCTGGTCGATGCCGTGCGCACCACTGCTGCTTCGCATCCCATCATTTTTTTTCGGGGAGATGGTTCATAATTTTTTTTTTGAGGGGTGGGGGGGGGGGGTGCGCATTCTGCTCAGCCGGTGCACTTCAAACAGTCTTGGAAGTGAATTTCGCAGATGTTTTACCAAGTTCAGTGGTATCTACTAATTTTGCATCGCCTGGCTTATAGAAAGGGTTCATACGTGAAGTATTTGAATGAGTGAGTTTTCTGACAGCCACAAGCTTCAAACCAAATTTGTTCTCCAGCTCAGGAAAAGATCTATATTATCTTTTAATGAATATGGTATTGCCGGCCCCATTGTACCTTTCACTATATATTGGAGTGCCTGGTTATGACGTGCTAGAACATGTGATGAAAAGGCCTATTTCACCAATAACCAAGACATTTTTCTGTTAGCCCCGAGACGCGCCGCCTGGGGGGAGGCTTGCATGACGTTGCGGCAGGCACTCTTCAAATCTTGCTGTGGCGCGCGTATACGGAACGCGCGCTCGCTTCGAACGGAGATGCGCTGCCAGCGTTCACTTTTTGTTTGTCTCGCACTTAAAATAAATCACGGAAGCTGCATCAATGATGTTCCTGGTAAAACAATAAAAAACTAACAAAAATGTTCAGTAGAACCGCCAATGGTGCCTCTCCATCCTGCACGCTTTGATGAGGTTTGCTATTGTGTCACGCTGCTTACTTCGAAAATGGGTTCGATTCTCGGCCACGGGAAGAATAGACTGCGGCGCGAGTTGGTATCTAGTCTTAACTGAGTTGTCCAAAAAAAATTCAAGTACAAAAGGAAGACACCTGGACACAGTGCTGAGTCTATGTGTCTCCCTTTTCTGCTTCAACTTTTTCGTGCAACTCAGTTAAAAGGAAAGTACTTGCGCTTGAAACGACAGCAAGTTAGTAAGATTGTCTGCTAGAGGTGCTGCACGACTCCGTATCATATTCGTTTTAACTGAAGCTACACTGCTCAGTGTAAGTGCACCTGTCAGCTGGCCTATGTATCAGGCATTATGTGAAAGATACCCCATTTTGTAGAAGGGGATGTCCCACACAAAATCACATTCATTAGGACCAATACCGACTAATACAGTGAATTCTCGCTCGCACGAATGTTGGTTTAACAAAAAAATCTTCGGCGATTTTCTAACGCATCCTATGCATAAATGTTTCAATTAAACAAATTGCTGAATAGTTAGTATTTCACTTGGTCGAGCTTTATCTGTGGATGCGGGCTTATTTTTTAGATCAATACGATGGAGTTTTCCGCTCTGCAGACTCGTGTAGTGATGCGTGCCGCCCTGAAATCCGCCATAGATTGGCTGTGGTGCAACATTCCTTTCGCATGCAGCGCCGCCGACATAAAGCGACCGCGCGGGATACGAAAATGAGCTTCATGCGCTTCAGTACCTGCATAGAACCATTACGTTTGAAAATTGTTTCCAGTGTTCGTCCGGAACCAAAAAAAAAGAGTATGACGAAGAAGTCTTAGTGACTGAGGCAGGTTCAAAGTCGGCACCTTCAGCCGATTAGGAATAGAAATAGAGAGTTGTAGGTAGCTGGTGGACCTAGAAGTCGTAGTGTCTGAGACAAATTCAAAATTGGTACCTTCAGCCGAATAGAACTAGAAATAGGGACTTATAGGTAACCGGTAGACCTAGAAGTTGTAATGGCTGAGACAGGTTCGAAATTGACACCTTCAGCTGATTCGGAATAGAAATTGAGAGTTGCACGTAGCCGGTGGATCTAGAAGTTGTACTGGCTGAGACAGGTTCAGAATTGGCACCTTCAGCGGAATGGGAATAGAAATAGGAAGTTGTAGGTAGCCAGTGGGCGTACCTTTCAGCCGGGGCTGCACGATATATTAGAAAGTTCCGAGACTTCCTGTCACAGTAGCGAGCTGTTGGAGGAGCACTGTACGGTAATGTAGACTCTCTAGGTGCAGGCTGTGCGAGCATTTCTCAAGTTTGTGCGGACCTCGACGTCCATTGACAAACGCCTTGGCTTTGTCCTCACTGCCTGGACATACAAGATGCCCACTCTGCTGATATTCACTCCTTCTCTTTATATTCTTTTTCTATTTCTATAAAATTTACTTTCTACTTTCCCATTCCCAGAAGCACTGAGCCAGGTTGCCATCATGGAAGGCAGAAAATGCATTTCTAAGTCGGGCTATGTCAGGCATCCAACGGGATCCATCCACCACCCTTTCTCATAGCAACAGCTGCAGGCGCGTGCGCTTATCCTTGCCCTATAGCAACCGGAGCATGTGGTGCGAGAGAGTGTAGAAGAGGGTAGATGCAGTGCTTCGCCGCTCCTTCTCTCACCGTTCTCTCTCTCTCTCTTTCCTATCTGCGCCCCACTTTCCCGTTCGCTCATGCCTCACTCTCGACCATTCTCTAGCTGGGCGCCTCTGAAGAATATCCGGAAATGTGTGCTCGAGACGTCGCTATGAAACACCAACGCCAAGCCTAGAATGCTGTTTGTTTTGTTCACCTTACAAAGTTACTCAATCATACGAGTTGTGAAACTCCCCATAGGCTCCATGTATCAAAATCCTAACACAGCATTGGCCGAGATAGCGGAAGTGAGCAGATTGTAGCACCGTCTTTTGACAGCAAAACTAACTAGAAAACGCCATATTTCGTGATTTTGCGCTTAGAAAGACTATGAGCGCCGCCACATTCTGCCAAACAGGATGGCAGCGCCTACAACTTCTTAGGTGAATTGGTGCCTAGGGTTGCTGAACATGTTACTTTGTCGCAGTGGTGGAGACGTGATAAAGGATAGAAGAGCTGCTTGATCGTTCTCTTGATGCTCTGTCTTTTTTCATGTTTTCCGCATTGCGCTAGAAGTAACGTGGCTATAAGCGGTGTGTTCGTGTGGTGAACGTGTTTTTTTGTTTTATTTCGGTTGCACAGCATCCGTCACCGCTAAATTTCATTGATCGCACAGCTTGCACAGCCTAATGGACGCTGTGGCGAAGCCGATAGTTTACCAGATTCATTTGGAGAGCCCACGATGTTTACATTTTGGCAAAATAGTAAGTGGCAAGGCGTGATGCAAGCGGGATGCAGCGTTTATCCAGGTGGATCCAACCTGTACGTCTGTCAACGGCAGCAGACGACGTTGCCCGAGCAGCAAACGCCGGTGCCATTGGGAAGACTCCACGAACATCGCACCCGAAAAGAAACGAGCGCTTGCAGTGCTAGTTGCAAGTAAATAGCAATGTCCAATGTTTTCACTTTCTTGTCATTGCGCTTTCATAAGTATATGGTATCCCAGCCAGTGTCTCGTTGATTTAGCGATTAGTGGAATTCGACCACTGCGTGCAAGAAAGACAATGTGGCCAATTCGCGGTAAGTACTGATCAGTACTGTTGTGCTCTGGTTTGCACTCTACCCTATCTGTGTCTTGTTTGTGCGACCATCACTCACGTCAAGTTAGTGAGACACATCGTGAACCGCAGAGCGGAACAGTTAAAGGATTCGTCAAAGTTCACGTGAATAATCTGTCTCAAACACACATTTTTAAACGAGTAAACAAGGAGTAATAGATATAATAAGGGCGCAGCGTTAAAAGCATCGTAGCACGAAATTGCAAGCACCACCTTCAACAAAATAAAAATTGACGCTTTGATCCGGCTTTAATTACGCCTTTGCAGAGTGAAAACAGCTGACAACGGCGGCGGGCAACGTGCAAGCCAAGTCGATTTATTGAGGCGACAACGCATGTGTTGCGTGCGGCGTTGAGCAGCCTATAGAAAAAGCGCACGCACAAGTGGTGATGCAGTGTTTTGTTTTAACTCTCCCAGATAGCGCGACAGTCTGTTCACTCCTAAAACCCCTTGATCTTGAGAAAGTACCGCCATCTACTGTACTCGCCGCCGCGCGCTCGACCTCCTCTCTCCCTCCTCGGCCCCCTTCGCGTCCTCCCGGTCTCCGACACTTTTCCTGCACGATAATTGGTCTCCTTCGCAGTTGCCCTTAAAAACGCGTGGAGCTTGCGTTTTGCTTGCGTTTTTCTTTTGCGCTCGCGCCATTTTTCACCCACGCTCCACGTAACAAACGCAGCACGTGTTTTGTTCTCTGTGCCTTGTGCGGGCACTAGGCAGTGCTCTTGCGCGTATGACTGCAACAAGCACAGTAAAAATGGTTATGCACTTTTTTATGATACCACAAGGTAAAAGCGATGGCTTGCAAAAGCAGCAGTGGCTGCACAACATCGGCCGAAGAAACTTCCTTCTAACTAAGAACAGCGTTCTTTACGAGGTAAGACACCTTTTTTTTATTGCCCGTATCAAAGCACAACCGAATGCTGCATTTGAAGCATTGTTTCGGTCTTCTCATCAACATACGTGTTTCTTTAGGGGCGAAGCTCCTTACGCCATGGGTCATATATCCCTTGTCGTAGTAGTAGCCAGTTGCATCGTATTGGATGTCAATAACGGTGTAACAGCATATCTACGGAGTGCATGATGATAAGTGGGATGAAGCGTCCGCCAGTCCGTCCATGCTTTCGTGCGTCCATGCCTCCATCTGTCCGTGCGTCTCTCCATCCGTGTGTATATTCGTCCGTCCGCCCGCTCCGGCCCACTCGTCATCATTCACTTCGTAGATATGCTGCAATTTTTTTCTCGGCTATTTGCGCGTTGCTTTAAACTGGAGTTGTCATCAACATGCTGAATTCCTTTGTTGGAAACAAGAAGGAAGTTGAATCGTTTAACTTATTTGTGCAAAATTATGACAGAGAAAGTTGCCCCTAAATGTACCTTGTTATGTTCAGCCAGCCACTACTATGAATAGCCGCCGTAAACACGTAAACATGATCGATCTTTGGCACCCATACTTGCAAAAAACTAGTAGTGCTTACAAATACAGTTATGTTCCCAAAACTGTTGATGACTGGAATTCACTGTTTCATGAGATTTTTTCGGCTGACAATTTTGCTATATCGCTGGAAACTTATCTACTTAGTGATTAGAGTGTTCAAACGTGTTGTATATTTTGTTGTTGTTTCACAGACATGTGACCTCTGTCAGCGCGTAGGTGCATAGTTCTTTTTTTTCTGGTACGAGTCATTTGATGTTTCTTATGCCCCTCCTGCCTGTGGAACGGGGTTTATTGGCACAAGTAGCACTTGCACAGTAGGTCTATTGACGCTGAAAGCGGGCGGCAGCAACGGACTCAGGAATCACAGCAATCGGGGCAAACGCTCGCGCTTGGCTCCTCCTGCCAAAGGTGTAACCCACTGCGGCACATAATCTTCTTCCTCTCTACAATACCCCGGCGACGAAGACGAGCCACCCTGGCAAGTCAAGGTGACGAGATTAGGAGTGGGTCGTGATATGGCTTGAGACGACTCACGTGGACAGTCTCACGACCAAGGCATCGCCTGTCTGTAGATGGCATGATCGGCTCGATCACGTATGTGACAGGAGATCGACGTTCGACGACGCGATAAGGACCGTGAAACTTGGGGGCAAACTTAGCGGACAGACCTGGGGAGTAAAATGGCAGTCGGAGCCAGACAAGCGAGCCCACGGAAAAAGTCTCGACTTGCTGGTCGCGGTCGTGGCGGTCTTTTTTGAATGCTTGCTTGTCCGAGGTGAATGATCGGGCCAACTGACGACACTCTTCAGCGTGCTGCAAAATTTCAGAGAGAGGGCTGAACTCTGAGACGTCGGGACGATACGGCAAAATGGTGTCAAGGGTGGAGCATGGCTCACGCCCATATAGAAGAAAGAAAGGCGAGAAGCCTGTGGTTGACTGCGTCGCGGTGTTGTACGCATAGGTCACAAATGGGAGAATGACATCCCAGTTTGATTGGTCGGAATTGACATACATGGCGAGCATGTCTCCTAGCGTTCGGTTGAAGCGCTCAGTTAGACCGTTGGTCTGCGGGTGGTAGGCTGTAGAGGTGCGGTGCACCGTGCGGCATGCCCGAAGGAGTTGTTGTACAACTTCGGATAAAAAGACACGCCCTCGATCACTTAGTAGTTCACGTGGTGCCCCATGACGCAGTACGAAGCGTCGCAAAACGAAATTGGCTACGTCACGTGCACCTGCCGTAGGTAGTGGAGCTGTTTCAGCATACCTTGTCAGATGGTCGACGGCGACAATGATCCATCGATTTACAGTGGCAGTGTAAGGAAGGGGACCATATAGATCGATACCAATGCGGTCGAAAGGGCGCGCCGGACACGGTAGAGGCTGTAATAATCCTGGTGAATGGGCAGCTGTCTTTCGTCGTTGGCATAATGAACAAGACCGAATGTATTTTCGTACAAAAGTGTACATACCACGCCAATAGTAACGCTGGCGGATCCGCTGATATGTTTTTAACACACCAGCGTGAGCATGTTGTGGGTCGGCATGGAAATACGCACAGACATCAGATCGCATGTGGTTAGGTATAACCAAGAGCCATTTACGACCATCCGCGTGGTAGTTTCTGCGGTATAGTTGCGCGTCCCGTATCGCGAAATGTGTGGCTTGTCGGCGAAGAGCGCGTGGGTATGCAGACGTTGAAGAGTCAGAAAGAATGTTAAGGAGAGATGTTATCCATGGGTCTTTCCGCTGTTCAGACGACATGCTTGTGACGGAAATGGGAGCGATGGAGAAGTTGGTGTCCGAATGCAGGTCTGCGGTGGATCTCACTGGTGATCGTGAGAGGGCGTCCGCGTCAGAGTGTTTTCGTCCTGAGCGGTAGACGACACGAATGTCAAATTCTTGTAGGCGAAGAGCCCAACGTCCAAGGCGACCTGAAGGATCTTTTAGCGACGCCAACCAACAAAGTGCGTGGTGATCGGTCACAACGTCGAAACTCTGTCCGTACAAGTAAGGACGAAACTTGCTTAACGCCCAAACGATTGCGAGGCATTCTTTTTCAGTTACGGAGTAGTTCATCTCCGCTTTCGTGAGTGCGCGGCTTGCGTATGCGACGACGTACTCTGGAATACCTGGCTTTCGTTGCGCGAGTACTGCTCCCAGACCAACGCCACTGGCATCTGTGTGCACTTCAATGGGGGAACTTGGGTCGTAATGGCGTAAAATTGGTGGGGACGTAAGTAGGCGGCGCAGTGTAAGGAAAGCTTCGTCACATGCTGGGGTCCAGTTAGAAAGATTAGCTGGACCGTTCAGTAGTTGTGTAAGTGGGTCTATTATTGTTGCAAAGTTGTGGACGAAACGACGAAAATACGAGCACAAACCGATGAAGCTCCTAAGTTCTTTGAGTGAAGTCGGCTTCGGAAAGTCGGCTACGGCTCGAAGTTTGTCTGGGTCGGGGCAAATTCCATCCTTTGACACAACGTGACCAAGTATAGTAAGTTGGCGAGCCCCAAAGCGGCACTTCTTTACGTTAAGTTGGAGGTTTGCCTTGGTAAGACACTGAAGAATGGTGCGCAGACGGTCAACGTGGGTAGGGAAATCAGGCGAAAATACGATAACATCATCGAGGTAACATAGGCATATCTGCCATTTAAGGCCGCGTAAAATGCTGTCCATCATTCGCTCAAACGTTGCAGGTGCATTGCACAGACCGAATGGCATAACCATGAATTCGTATAGGCCATCCGGCGTAACGAACGCTGTTTTGGGACGGTCACACTCTGCCATCGGCACCTGCCAGTAACCTGAACGTAAGTTCAGCGAAGAAAAGAATGTGGCACCTTGTAGGCAATCGATAGCGTCGTCGATGCGGGGAAGAGGGTATACGTCTTTCCGTGTAATTTTGTTCAGTCGCCGGTAGTCGACACAAAATCTAATCGAACCGTCTTTTTTCTTCACTAGCACAACAGGTGAAGACCAGGGGCTAGAAGATGGTTTGATGACACCGCGCTGAAGCATATCATCCACCTGCTCTGCCATTACACTTCGTTCCTTGGGTGATACGCGGTAGGGGCGTTGCCGCAAAGGAGGGTGCGTTCCGGTGTAGATTGTGTGAGCGACGGTGTTAGTTTGACTCAGTGCCTTTTGAGGAAGGTCAAATGAATCTCGGAATTCATGCAGAAGGGCTATTAGCTGGTCCCGTTGATCCGAAGGAAGCTTGCTGTCGATGGAACGATTGAAGATATCCGAGGAGTAGTCATCCCGCGTAAAAAGAGGAGTAACGGCGTTCAGCTGAAGTTGCTGGCCAGGGTCGTGGGACTCAATAGGCACAATAACGTTGTCGTCACCAGGATGAACATAGCCCAGTGCTTCGTGAGCTCTTAAGGTGAGAGGGCATGAGCTAAGATTGCAAACGACAATTCCGGAAGTATCTTGATGAGGTGGCAGAACGGCGTATGGCAGAGACGTACCGTGGCGGCGACTGAAAACGTCAGATGGGGAGAACACAACGGTAGAGCCGGACAATTCAGTGTGATTGACGGGGACAACGATGGCACTAAGAGGAGGAACATCAACGTCGGAAGCAACAAGAAGCTTGCCCAGGTGAGTGCGCTCATTGTCAGTAGAGGGCGCATCTGAAAACACAGATAATTCTACCTGCGCGCGAGCGCAGTCAATTACGGCGTGGTGCCGTGACAAAAAATCCCATCCTAGTATCACGTCGTGGGCACAAGTGGTCAACACGAGAAACTCGATGTGGTACAGGACGTCCTGAATGATTACTCTCGCTGTACATGCTCCGACTGGTCGAATAGGTTGCGAGCTCGCGGTATTCAGCAATACGTCGGAAGGCGGCGTCGTTACTTTTCGTATCGAACGGCAGAGTTTTTGACTCATCACAGATACGGCGGCACTCGTGTCAACAAGCGCAAGAGTTCGTAGACCTTCAACAAACAGTTCCAGAACGTTTGTGGGGGACGGGCGAGGACTTCTACAATGCGACGATTTCGCAGCTCGTGCCTCTGGAGCTGCGGCAGTCAGTTTTCCGTCTCTGCGGGGTTCGGTCGGCGACGCAGCGGGGACGGAGAACGGTAGCGGCGTGGTGAGGATGAGCGACGGGGACCGAAGGATCGGTAGTCGGCAGCAGGGTGGTGGTCTATTTCGGATGGGGACGGGTCACGTTGCACTGAGTGTCGGTCGTATTGACGGGGAATTTCTCGTTGCGCGTTGTACGGGGCCGGGAAAGAGTCGTCAGAGTACCTCGGAGCTGCAGCCGGGCCCGTTGCGAAGCGCCGGCGACAGAAGCGTGCCACGTGACCTGGATATCCGCATGCATAACAGATTGGACGATTGTCAACTGTGCGCCAAGGGTTTCCGTGATAGCGCTGTTGTGTTGCTGGAACTGGCGTCGTTGGTACTCGTAGAGGCTGGGGAGTCGGTCGAAGTGGAGGTCGTGGTGGAGTAGCAGCAACAGCAGCGTAAGTCAATGGCGCGGTGACAGGTGTTGTCTGAGAGACGGGCGGCAGTGCCTCAGAGACCTGCGCCTGTATTACTTGTCTGATGGCGGGCGCGAGACGCTCAGAAGAGGGTTCCGTTGCCGGTTGATACGACAGACTCGAAAGTTGTCGGGCCACCTCCTCGCGCACATATCGTTTGATTTCCGACATGATTGTGTTGTTGTCTCCACCTAGGGTCAATGCCGCGAGAGTTTCGTCGGTAGTCGCTGACCGCCGTGTCATGACCCGTTGCTTGCGCAATTCCTCGAAGCTCTGGCAAAGAGTGGCGAGTTCAGACACGGTACGGGGGTCCTTGGCCAGCAGCATCTGGAAGGCGTCGTCATCTATCCCCTTCAAGATGTGCTTGATCTTGTCTGCCTCGATCATTGAAGGGTCAAGGCGCTTGCACAAGTCGAGCACATCCTCGATGTAGCTTGTGAAGCCTTCCCCCTGAAGCTGTGCGCGCCCCCGTAGGCGCTGTTCGGCACGGAGCTTGCGTACCTCGGGGCGACCGAACACATCGGCAATGCGTAGTTTAAAGGCACCCCAAGTGGCGAATTCCGAGTGGTGGTTGTTAAACCAGAGACTCGCCACCTCTTTCAGGTAGAAGAGTACATATTGAAGCTTCGAAGGGTCGTCCCACTTGTTGCTTGCGCCTACCTTTTCAAATGTCGCCAGCCAATCTTCTACGTCTTGCTCATCGGTACCGTCGAAAAAAGGTGGATCGCGCACGCGTAGCGAAGTGGGCACGATGACCATCGGAGGCTGGGTCGTACCTTGCTGGGTGGTTTCTTCAGCCATGTCTGGGATGACAAGTAGTTTCCTGTTGCGGAGTTCCAGGTTGAAGTACCCAGCACCTCCACCACTCTGGAACGGGGTTTATTGGCACAAGTAGCCCTTGCACAGTAGGCCTATTGACGCTGAAAGCGGGCGGCAGCAACGGACTCAGGAATCACAGCAATCGGGGCAAATGCTCGCGCTTGGCTCCTCCTGCCAAAGGTGTAACCCACTGCGGCACATATTCTTCCTCTCTACACCTGGATCAAAACGCTGGTCTGCAGTATGTCTAAATAAATAAATAAAATAAAAATATTCAGCTCACACTTTATCATTTCGCACCCACCTCGGCAGTCGTCGAAAATTCACAGCTGTAGTCTGATTTCGCTGCGAATAATTACGAGGGATGACACAGCTTCTCGATCGCGCTTTTTGTGACTGTTAGGCTTCGTTTACGAGCAGATTTGATGGAGAAAACGAATGAATCAATCCATAGAGATGACACTAGTTGACACTCGTTTTTGTAAGGGCATTTATTTAGTTTTTTTGGGGGGGGGGGTAATAACATTAAAGAATCATGAAAGAGATGTGATTCATCGAAAGAAGGAAATAAACGCAAAGGCGCAACAAAACAAAAGCTATAGCACAGTGATAGCGAAAGTCAGCCATTTTCTAGGAGATTGTGGCCGCAATCGTTTTGGTCACGCCTGCATGTTTTCCATTTAGCAATAAGAAACTATATTATCTTCTATACCAGTGTCAAAATTGTACTTCTGACCAGGATCAGTCAGTCCAAATAGGGCTTTTGGTCGCTATCTGGACTTCAAAGTATTGCTCAAAGGCCTTCTTCAGCTTGGAGGCCATTGCGCAAAGCTACTTTCACGCCGAGTAGATGAACACATGGCTAAACAATCCACCGTCAACGAAGTCATTGCAATATGTGACGCTCTAAGTACCTGTATCGTATACTGGCGCACAAGCACAAAAAAAAATCGAACACAGACGACATGCCACAAGTGGAACTAATTCAGATGCAAGCGTGAAGCATGTTATGCGGCCGAAAAACATCCGCATCGTAGAACTCCCCATAAAATCTTTTATTTAATTAGCATGCCTACTTATACGACCTTTGGAACAATAAACGGTTGCCTCAGTGTTCTTGGTTTTATTATCACTTTTTAGAAAAAAATAAGCCCTACTGTAGTGCGCAAGACGCTGCAAATAATCCGCCTTCATTGAATTGTGCGGTGAGTCCGCGAGAGCATTGGCGAAAAATGGCGCCGCGCGTATGGCAAGCGGGCGAGGAGAATCGAAAAAGAAGCGCGCACGTGGAAAAGAGTGTCATTACTTTCCCTTGGTTGCTCCATTTGGTGTGCGCACGTGGATCTCGAAAGCAGAATACAACTTGCTCGCTATCAGAAACAATACTCCGCTTTGGTAACCTTGGATATCACAAAAGCCTATGATAGCGTGGAGCATGTTAAACTGCTAGATTCACTTCAGAATTTAGGACTGCCTCAATACTTTGTGGCCTGGATCCATGCTTTCTTAGGTGATAGAGAATTTTACTGCTCGCAATCTGGTGTCAACTCTTCAGTATACAGGCAAACGAGAGGTATACCGCAAGGGTCAGTACTATCGCCCTTATTATTTAATGCTCTACTATGTTCCATTCCCATACAGCAAGATGTACAGGTCTATGTGTATGCCGATGATATTGCATTTTTTGCTGCGTCGGCGGATATTCACACACTGTACCTGATTCTGCAGACATACATGAATAGTCTGGAAACGTGGCTGGAGGATATCAACCTATGCCTCAATACAAACAAAAGTACAATCATAGTTTTCGCACAAAATGCCCCAGTGCGAATTTCACTAACGTACCGGCAGGACACCATACCTCAGGTCGAGTCAGTTAGGTACTTGGGGGTAACCTACACCGAAACACTAAACTGGAGCCCCCACATAGAAAACATGGCCGCTAAAGGAGCACGTGCCGTAGGGATGCTGCGCAGGCTCAGTAATTATCGTGCCGGTTTGCGTAGAGACGTGCTCATTATGATATATTGCATGTACATTCGACCGATACTAGAATTCGGCTGTGTTTTGTTTTCTGGCGCTCCGGCCTACAGAGTTCGACCACTGATTCTGCTAGAACGCGAATCTTTACGCTTATGCCTAGGGCTACCCAAATATGTTGCCAACAATATCCTATACGAAGAATCCCGCCTGCCTTCTCTTATCAAAAGATTTCATATTCTAACAGTACGTACATTCCTTAAAATATATGCATCACCTCAGCGGAGGGCACAGTATGTGTTCATTAACCAGCATACCTCATTCTTCAACCACCAATGGCCTAAATTAAGGTGTCCTCAAGTAATATTTACTCAGAAACTTTTGGAGCCCTTAAGAGTTAACCTTTGGGAAACACTTGTGCTCAACACTGTAGATGCAATTAGGATAGAATTTGACGATATATATCCCAAGAATGCAAAAACTTTACCATATCAGTATATAAATGGCATTTTGGAAGATCATTTGGCCAATCTAGAAACATCCACTGTGATAGCGACTGACGCTTCGGTTTATGGTGAGAAGGCTGGTGTAGGAATCGTATCATCCTCTCTAGATTGGGCTTTCGCAATTCGATTACCCGACTTTACACCTATTTACCAAGCAGAACTACTGGCAATAGTCCTTGCATTGCGTAAAGTGCCGCAAGATCTATCAGAGGTGATTGTTATAACAGACTGTCTTTCGGTCTGTACTGCCTTAAGCTCACCAACTTTTTCGCGTACCTTAGAAACTTTCTACTCGCTCATTCCTAGACATGTGCGACTCGTCCGACTAGTTTGGGTACCAGGCCATAGAGGTTTAGCTCTAAATGAGCATGCAGATGCACTAGCTGTATCTTCCCTTGATTGTCCTGTTTTACCTATTTTGCCTACTTCTGAATATATAACAGCAGCACGCTTTGAAAAACGCACAACGACCAATAACTTTGAAAAATCCCCTTTGTTTGTATCAGACTTCACACATCTAAAGTTCCCTTGGAAGAACAAGTGGTGTTCATCAAGGAAGGAAGAAATAGTAATTACCAGGCTGCGTTGTCGAGTCCCCTCATTGAACTTTTACCTTCACAGGTCGGGTCTGGCACACTCGCCTTTGTGCCTTTATTGTAACGAGAGGGAATCTTTGGATCACTTCTTTTTGTCATGCCGAAAATTGAAAACTCAAAGGGAAAATCTACTAGAAGAACCCCTACGAAAGTTGGGCTTAAACTTTACACTTCCGGTGATTCTTTCATTTGGCGCAGTCGCATTTGGATTCAGCCACAGGAGCGTTTTTACCGCTGTTACAAATTTCTTACGAGAATCTAAAAGAATGGAATTCTAAAAAAAATGGATAACTTCAGTTGAGTTATCTATTTTTTTTCTCTTTTTTGTATGTTTATATGTTTTCTTTTCAAGGTTCTTTTTTTAATGTAACACCTTTTTATTATTACCTATATTACCTAATTAATCCAACCCTCTCTTTCAAGAAGTGAATTAATTTAAAAAGCAAGGCACCGTCCAATCATGGCCTATCCCCCTAGGTGGGTTGTGCCAAGGTGTTGAGGAACCAACCAACCAACCCTTGATCAAGGGGCTTTACTCAATTTCGCTAGGGCGGCCAATGGCGTGTCCAGGTTTCTGAACGCAGTTTCGCGACTCTTATGATTGAATATCTCTGCACTTGATAGTATTTTTAACCGTTCACGCTACCTGGTAGAGCATACCGCGTGTTTCCATACCGCGTTTTTCGCGAGAGAAAAACGCCACGTGTAGCGACACGGCGCTATTGGCTGCACGGTGTAAGAAAAAAAGACCATTATTCTTCGAACGCTGCGTTCTCACATGTGAAACGCCGTTATGGACAACTACGCAATGCATTCGCATTTCGTCACGATTTCCTTCGGGGAGGTGGGGGAATTTTAGGGGCGAAGCTCCTTATAGCTGCACCCGTTCGTCCCTAGTAGTTGTAGTCGTAGTCATAGTGTGTAACCAGTCTAACGCTTTGACCTCCAAGGTGGTGCCGGTGGGAGATTTCTCCTGAGCGTTGTTGAACAATAAAAATTTCGCAACGTGCGCGTTAACTAAAAGCTGAATTCTTCTGTCTCTCATTACCCATTAACAGCCATTGGCATGTTCCAGTAGGAAACGTTAGTAGGAGTAGAAGTGTTAAAAGCCGACTTCTGTTGTCTCTAATTCTCAGTAGCAGCCATTGTTTACCTCCAAGGTAGTGCCTGCTGAGATTTCTCCTGTGCCTGATTAAACAATAAGACTTTTGTGTTCAAAACACCATTGATTGATGAAATAAACCAACAAAAGACGCCAGATGTTTCCTAAAAGCAAAACAAAAAGACGCCCGATGTTTCTAAAGCAAAACAAAAAGAAGACACCAGCTGCTTAACGAAAGACGTCAGGTGTTTTCTAAAGCAATAGTTTTATAATCAAAACCATATCGATACAGGTTTGTAGTGACCGATGCTCGTTGCCGTCGGTGTGTGCTCGTATGGATAAGGATGCCGAAAGGGGGGCGCGTAGGGCAGCGGCGGCGCGCGCTCGCAGACAGGACCCTGAAGTGAGAGCACGCGAGGCGGAAGCGCGCCGAGAAGCTGCGCGACGTCGTCGCCAAGATCCTGCTGTACGGGAACAAGAAGCCACATCAGCAAGGCAGCTTCGGCACGATCCCGCCATACGTGAACAAGAAGCTGCAGCGGCCCGTCAGCATCGGCAAGATCCTTCCGTACGGGAACGAGAGGCCGAGGCAGCTCGTCAACGTCGCGAAGCAGATCTTGAAAACATTTGACAGTGGCAAGCGGTGAGGAAGCGCGCATATCGCCAGGCAAATTAACGGAAGAAAATTTCACGGTATTACTTCCAGGAGCTTCGCCCAATCTCATCATCTTCACCTCGTGGATCTGCCGTCGATTTTTTCTTCTTTCTGAAATCACTATTCGATCATTCCAGCGACTATAGGCGGCGCAGCCGTAGGTCGAAATGGCGGGCGAGATGGTGATGTTGCCAGAGTGCACGTCAGCGTCGCGGAGCGTGAAGACGCGTTCATTGGTTCATAACTACTGAGAGACCGAACTGCGTCGCAGTTTATCACCGTGTGACAGCTGCGGATGGATGGATAAATGTATCCGGCTGTGAAGCACAGCTACATGGCGCCACCTGCGTCGCTGGAATGACCGAATATCTGAAAAACTTTGTCTCTTTTGTCACCTTTAAGGGTCCGATCCGAATGAAAATTACAAAATTATTTTCAAAATGAACGGCATTTCACTCTTCTGACTTGATACTTTCTGGGTCCAGTGCTGTCCCCTATTTAGTTGTCATTCTGTTCATGAACTTTCAGATAAGAGAAGTTCACTCAAGTGAGAGTCCGTTTTATATCATTTGTGACCCAGGAAGAGCAAACATAATTATATGAGTACGACAGAGCAGCCGTGATTTGATGTTGTTACTAAGGGCTTTCTTACTCCAGGATGTCTTACACTCGGGCCACGTCCTGGGCCATTGCCGCCAGTTTTTAGCTGGCCTAGCCTCTCTCTCAGAGCTCGTTGGTATCAAGGGTTTGGAGTTTTAGTAGCGATTTTCCACAGTCTCCTTGACATTGGAGAGACGCAGGTTCTTCGCAGACGCGGCGTTGCACACATGATTGTGTAGGTGCCTAGCAAATTCTTCAGCGTAGTATCTGCGTCTTACTAACAGGGCTAGATAAGATACGCATTGCTCCTTTTATTAGGGGTGAAGCTCCTTATGATCGAGGCTTGTCCGTTGGCGTTGTGCGTAGTAGCCGCCGCTGACGATGACACTCATGAGGATGAAAGAAAAACGCGTTCTAAACCACACAACCTCCTCCCATCACGGCACACACATGCAAGGCATAGAGAAATAAAAAAAGGTGGAGAGTGGACACTCCCATAGACCCCAGCGGCCCAATCGACTCTAGCACACCTAGTGGTTGATGAGAGCAAGTGGCAAGCGCTTCCGGTTTCGGTTTCACTGGCGCAAATTTTGAATTACTTTGCATAACCGACGTTTGGCTATGACGAAAGTTCATGATTTCAGATTACTATTCATCGCCCAAATGGATAGTTTTTGTAGGTCGTTTTGATTTAGCGATTCCCTGTTTTGTTTTTTTCAGTGGTTCGTGCGAATCGGTCGTGACGTAATTTTTATTTCGATTAAGTTCTAATAAAAAGAGATGCAGGTAATTATAATTCACTACGGTTTTATTCATCGCGCTTGTGTTTTTCTTTTGGAACAAGTGATCAATGTATATATCAGTTAAAGAAACAGAGCATCCGCAATGTTTTATTCAAAGGCAAGGTAGAGTATGAGAATATAAAAAGCACAATATGACAAAGGTAGACAACAAATGCATCTCGCCTTACAAATAAATTGTAACAAATATTGTAACAAATACATAGAGAACACAGACAACGCACACATCGCTAGAGTTGGCAGAAGCCGAGAAGCTGGTGAAGTATGACACACCGGGCCAGTGGGTATGTAAGGATCTATGGCAAAAACACAGCGCACAATGCTGATGAAGAAGGAAGAAGTGACATATACACAGCAATGAAGTCGCGAATCACGCCTGGGCTTAACCGAAATAATGCATAGAAAAAAAGAGCGCACAGAAACCACACGACACAATATAGCAGAAAGGCAAAGGTGCAGTGTGCTGGCTGTGCTTAAGAACAGCTAGTCCAAAATGAAAAAAAGCAGACTTGATGCCTGCTTGTCCTCAGAAAGGTAGGGCTTTGCAGCTTGCTCACTACGTGAAAGACAAACTTTATGCTACAACACTGGCAGGTCTTGTGGCTTTTGTTATGCGTCGCCTTCATCAAAAACTTAAGATCCCAAGTGATTTGCGTCTGGGTGTTGCAGTGACGCTTGCGAGCTAAAATAGATTGTAGTCATCACTTATCCAGAATTGTGGACTTTAATTGGTGGTACGAGAGCGGTATTACAGGGCTAATAACTAGCAGAAGGAAACCACTTTGGCTCATTATTTTTCACAAAGGCTCTACATCGTACGTTATCACTCACAAGCTATATAAAAATAAAATGGCAGCGTCCGCAGCCCCATCAAACGCTACAAGTTTGGGTATTCTTTTGAAAATTTTGATGGGCAAGATGAGGAGGTTGATGAGAAGCTAAAATACGAAAAGCGTGATAGCATGAACCGTGCCCACTTCATACTGTGTTCCTTACCCGCTCGAAGACATTTCAACAAGCGGTTTTGTTATCGATATATTACTTGAGCTGGAGAGATAAAGCATACACAGTGACCAAGCGACCCACAGTAAAGTGTACAGTTCGCCCGTATTTGCTACAAAAAATACAGACAGGATACCTAACATTCTTTTTAAGGTTATGCAAATCACTTCGAGCGAATACACAGTGTTCGTACTCCTCATAGCGGGTAACCAAAACAATGAATGCAACGAAGGAGTGGTTAGTCCAGTTGAACTGAATATAAGCATATAAGACCATAATGAAGTCTGCTGTAACGATGTAATAACATAACAAAGCTATTGCAGGATTCGGCTCAACTCGAATACTTTAGTGTAAACCCGCCGCTAATTGCTAACCTTTGAACTTGTCAAGCTGTATGCCCGAGATTGAAGACTGGAACCTAACCCTGTCTATGTTTCGGTTCACAAAACGCACATGCCAACATAAACGAACCCGGCAAAACATTTTCAGAAACTTAGCGCGACACCCAGCAGAGCAGAAATGAAAATCGCCAACACTTGACAGATGGTGATACAAAACATCGCACACTTTCAGGTGATGTGCAGTGGCCTCAATTATGGCAAGAAAGTGAGATTAAAGTTGTTGTACGTATGCAAAAGCTGCTTCTGATGGCACAGTGAGATTCCCAAAAAGTTTGCTGGGGACGTGGTATGCTTTGAGCATTGTGAAATACTGGTGGGTACCCTTAAGCGTCTCACTGTCGTCTTTCAGTAACTGTGGGCAACTGCAACCGTCACATGCATTCCGAAGGAAGTGTTTGATGAGAAAACCAGCTACATAATATGCAGCGGAGTCATCGATAATATGGGAGTGAATGTTTGTCGCAAGTTCAGAGAGATCGTCTAGAGCGGGAAAGTCGACAGGCTCTGGCTGTGCACACTCCTCATTATCCACAAGAGACGCACTGGTGAGGGAGAATGGCGAGAGCTGCTCCTGGAGGAGGTCACATTCATCATCCTCGACCTTTCCGTATTCTGACAGCTTGAAGAGTTTTCTTATGCAGATGGGCTTCAGGCCACAAATAAATTGTGCTACATTGGGGTTGGTGTTGCAACCCTGTTTTTGCCTAATGTGGCCAAATATGTTCTCCAGAGGATCCTGTTGAAGCCTGCGTGTTAACAGGTATTCAAAATTGTAATTTTTGGAGAGGTCGTCCCATAGTTGACAAATTGCCTGAATTGTAATTTGCCAACCTATGATGGTTTGTGGTTGACGTCTGCCAACAAACTGCCATGATGCAATCCAGGGAAGCTGGCCTCGGAGGAAGTCAATCAGCTCTGAATCATTTTTCATGATTGCATGCCGCAGCTTTTGCGAAGTTCTTTTTTTACTCGAGCTGTTCAAGGCATCGAAAATCCTGTCCATACGATCACAAAATTGAGCTGTAGTGATGGCCGAGGCAGGCAGCACCTTCGCATACACCATTGCCGTGATAGCAATCGAAACTGATGCACTGAGGACCTGAGTTGCTCTGCTGACCTTCATATTAGAAAAAGGTTTCTGATGAACGTGCCGTTCAGTCAACTTTGGAGCCAATCGCAACCGCAACTCATGTGAGGATTGGTAAAGGCTTACAATGTGCGACCAGTTAACGATGTCATCCCCAATGTATAACTTGTGTGCTTGGACATTATTGCGCGTTGTTTTAATTAAATGCGGAACATCAAAAATGTAATATAGCCGCTCACCATTAACTTCAAAAAAAGGCTTTGCTACAGTCACTCTTAGTTAATTAGCGAGACTTACATTTGAACTGCCCTGGTCACAAATGACTGCTTTCACTGCAATATTAATGCTCCTAAGCTCCAAAATGAGTGACACCAGCAAGTTATGCATAACAGATGATGGTGTTGATGTGTGCCCTATAGTAAAAGCAACCGGTTGAACCCACTTTCTCGAAACACCAACAAGCAGAAAAACAAGTGCTCGATCAGCGATGGTTGAAGTGCGATGAGTGCCATCATCTGTAAAACCCTGGACAACGTCTCTTGAAGCATCATAGTACAAATTCTTTTTGAGTGCTATTTCGTCGAAAACTAAAGCGCACACTCGGTCCCGTTCATTCCAAGCTTGAGTATTTGTTGCAATGGAAGAAAGGATTCCTGGAATTATGCCTGGAGTCATCTTTACATTAGCTAGCCACCTCCTTAATGAACGCCGGGAGGGCAAAGAAAAATATGGAGCCAGAAATCGGTATGCTCGCGGACCTCGGAAGTTTAAGTGAAGAGCGAATTTCTTGAACCACACGGGAAACCGCTTGCCCTTGCGTTTGGGCCTCAAGCGAACATGCGCAGAAAGAAGTTTAAAAACCTCCTCGGTGACGTGCGGTCGGATAACTTCAAGGGCCTTCGAAGTCGATGACGGTGCTTGGTGAGGCTGTCTCTGCAGTCTTTTGATAGTTTTACGCTGTGCTGTTACTTTGGCTTGCAGATGTTTAATGGTTTGCTTGTACTTCATTGATGGAGACATTGTCGCTGGCACACAGGAACGCACTGCAATAAACAAAAAAATTGATGTAAAAGCGAAGAACAACTAATCCCATACGAGCACTTTCCTCGCTCTTTCAGACCCAAGGTGCACAACTTTCTGTGGTACAAAGTTTTCGATTCCACTACCTAAAAACAAACCATTCACAATGTTGACAATGCACAAAAAATGAAAATCACCGAGAGCCCACCCTTACATTTTGTAAGTGCACACGTATTGTCCTTTTGAGGATAGTTTCATCAGAATGTCCTAAACATAAAATAGCATATTAAAAACTGCTGCAATAAAAGCATAGTCACCATTATCTCTAAGGCACTCAGGCGTGGAGCTGTTGGCGGAGACGTCTTCTGGAGGGTCTTGTGAAGCTTGTTCAGTGCCTCGGACAGTGCTGTCGGAACAATCTTGTGAGCGGCCTGCGGAAGTCTCTATATCAATCCACTCTGGTGTTGAAGTGAACATACAACTTACCGGCCACACAGGTTCCTTTTGTGACAGCTGAACGACTGGTTAAGGTTTTCTCCGGCAAGACGAAATCAGCAGAAATTCTTTCACCAGCTCCAAGGGAGCTGCCACCTGCAGAGGTTTGGTCAACAGTCAATTTGGGTAAAAAAAAAAGAAATCGCGACACTGAACGCACCCTGTTCATCGGGGCACCTCAATGTGTGGGAGCCGCTTTTTGAAGCCTCTACCGCAGGTCCTGAAGAAATGAAATTACGACAATGTGTCAGTAAGAGGCTTAAAATAACACAAACTGAAGCTCATCCGCACCTTGCAGTGCAGCTTCTGCAGTCATGTCACAGTCACTATTTGAAGCGACGCTCGGAGAACGTGCATATATGTGCAGTTGGTACAAGTTACAAAGCTTGTAGCATGGGGAAACTTAAACAGCTCTTTCAAATGCGCAAATTGGTCGAACGTGGAGGAAAAGAGAAGGAACCAACTAGGAAACAAGTAATTTGTGATTTTTGGAATTATCAACAGTGCCAGCTTTCACCGAGGAAAGGTATATGTACATGTGCACTCAGGCTTGAAGATAACGTGAAATAGCCCTTGAAAGTCTTTCAAAACAAGTTGCGCTGGTCAAGAGCATCAAAAAACGACAGAAATGTAAAGCTGCTGTTAGGAAGGTAACAGCCCACAATTCACAGAATTTAAGACTTTCCAAGTGTTACTTCTGTAGTGAGGTTTCTCCATCGGCTACAAAGATCTTCACGGTTAACTGTCGCCACTGATTCAATACAAGTGGCTGCTATTGCACATATTTGAGTTTCAGTCAATCACTTACATGGTGCAGCTGGTTGCACACTGGGAACAGCCATTCTTGTAAGCCTTGTGTGCCCAGGGTCCATGAAACTTTGAGCAGTAAAATGGTCGCTACAAACCCTGTACGTTGCGTACAATAGGCTGGCCGGCTTACTCAGGAGATCATCGCGTCCAGCATACTGCATCCATGCTTTCATCCTGCATTGGCAATGAACTATCAGCTGAAAGGGGAAGTGCTTGAATAATGATTTTTTATTGTTACCCTCACTTAGCAAGTACGAACAGTAAGCCTACAGACATGCAAACCATACAAAAGCTTTAACACACCTGCCGTCCCGTGGTACGCGGAAGAAACTTGTCCCAGGCTTCTTGTGGGTTCTGCCATTGTTGAAGCACCACGATACACAGCAGTAGCTGCCGTAGCTTGGACCGCCGGACGGCATGGCGTCAGCGCGGTCTGAAAATGTTAGTAAGTGGATGCTTCGCTGTCAAATTACGAAAAAGATATGTGCACGTCATAAGTGTACCAGCAAACCCCTTTGAATGATTAGCTAATCGATGCACAATACAAAACCAGTGATACATCTCTGACCCATAAAACTCTGACTTACAAAGATATACGTCAAGACCACGAACAAAGATCTTCAGAAGTTTCCAGGCCGCTATCCCTTGTAATGCAATGGTATCGCGGCCTGGAAACTTTAGAACACCTTCGTGCGTACGCAGTATCAGCAGTACATTGGGAAGAAAAATCGTAGTTGAAATTTGTGCGGTAAAATCATATTGGAAACGTAAAAAAAAATTGTGGGCAGCTTGCACTAGTGGCACAAGGCTAGCGAAGAAACGAAGATGATGGCCACTTGGCTAGTCCAGATTTGCCTCCGGCACACCAAGAATTATTCGTGTTCCGGGCCTTCGGGAAACGCGTCGTGAAGCATGCGAGGCCCAGCGAACGATTCTCAATATTTTGCACCGAGCCAGCGAACCTTTGACCTAGCTGCCCTGCTATGCTCAGCGCACAGACGCTCGCGTCCGTGGCAAACGCAGCACGCGTCGCCTCGGCTTGACGCCGTGCCGCCTTTGCTATACTGCATACGTTGCACAATGTTCCCGTCTAACCGCCGCATAGAGCCACAAACTTTTTTAGTGAACCTCCCAGTCCTTACAAGCTTCAGAAAAAGGTTACAACTGCGTGAATGAGACGCCACGTAAGAAACAAACTCGCACACACGAAGCGCAACGTGTGTGTGTGCATCTTTCTATGTTTGTTGCATGGTGTCTTTTTCGCGCAGGCGTAACCGTTTTCTGAAAAAAGGACCCAACAAGACCAACAACATGTCATTCAACAAGCTTCGCTTGAAAACGAGCCTCACCTGATATCTCACGCACGAAAGCGCCGACGCAGCCGACGTTGACGAAAGCGACGAAAGCTTCTCGCTGTCAGTCGTGCATAGGCTTGTCGCTGGGTAGATGGTGTTTATGACAGTACGGCTGAAGAAAAATAATCGCGTAAGGTGTGTTGAATAAATCGTTTTTATGTATAAAGAACATACCGAATTTGGGCGTGTAATTATTAATTTGTGAAAACAATTCTGTTGCATTGATTATAACTGTGTTTTTTTTTGCGTTTGCGCCCTCTGAAGTTTGGTGGGAGCACTAGTTCGTTACGTAGTCGTGACGCACTTCCTGAGGCCAGGTTTTGCGGAGTGTCCGCTCTTGTCTTCTTCTTTCTCTATGTGCAAGGCACCAACTACACGCCATGACGATGCCGATAACGCTGATGGAGACGATGACGACGATGATCACGGACGACACCTGGCTTGTGCAGTATATAACGCCTCGATATGCGCTACGATGAATTTCGTATAGCCGGCAAACAACCAGCAAAAGCTAGCTTCACTATTGCTGGCAAAGGATTGTGGGAGCTTCCACTCCAGTAATCTTTTAAACGTCCTTAGTGACAACATGACGAACTATAAGAACGTTTCGGTACCAAGGAGGCTCAACAATTATTTCTGGAGTGGAAATTCTCGCCCCCGAGTGAAGCTGTGCCAACCGTAAAATAGCGGCTGCGCCAGCCATCTTACTAGGGGCTTGATAAGCTGTTGGCGTTCAGCAATTGAGAAGGAGCGTTTCCCTCACACGCCTAACGATTGTAACGTGGCAACTTTTTCGGGTTAAATAGTGCTCAAAGTGCGTCCTTGTGTTACTAGTTTTCTTTAGTGTGCCTTGAATTCAAGGCAAATTTTATTGGAGAATAAGTCAGCGGTATTAGTCTCTAAAGATATTTTTTTCAGAAACAATTCTCCTTCAACTTAACTTTAACGTAGCTTTTAAACAAACAAATCAAAGCCACTTAATGTGAGCACCACCAAAAAATAGCAAGCTTCTGAGATCATTGGAGGGCAAAACTTGGCTTCACTACTGCTGGCAAAACAATGAGGGAGCTTCCACTCCAGTAATTTTAGGGGCGAAGCTCCTTAAGCCGTGAGTCGTGCGCGTTTACGATGTATGTGTGTAGTAGTAGTAGTAGTAGTAGTAGTAGTAGTAGTAGTTTCCAACAAAGTGCAACGTAAGAGGTGACTAAATAGCGTGAGAAAAAAAAAAGCGACGTTCTTGCTCAGCGTGTGGCAAAAAGTGCAGAGCAAACATTATCAACTTCTTTGTCTTGCGACATTCACAGTTCACAAATTTTCGAAATTTTTGACCAGATAAAAAGCGGAAACATCCAGTATTCACGTCACGCTGGTGAAAGGCGACATTCGTTGACCTTGACGGTACATGAAACTACCCGATTAGTCTCGGTGAATATAATTCAACGAAGAGTTGTTCTTTAGGCTTTTTAAGTGCGTAAGAGCATAACGGTGCACTCTTTGCACAATTCGCATTCTGTGACGCACGGTTGTTACTTCACTGTTCTAGAAGGATTTATTTCACATGTAAACGCTGATTCTTACCCGATATGCAGCCTACATAAAGTCAGTTTAAAGCCCAGCTCCAAGTATTGGCGTAGCTTTGCAGTAGAGTACTGAATTGCCACGCGAAAAACTCGGGTTTGTTTCTGAAATGCAATACGGTTGTTTTTTTACGTAGGTTTTTCTTTTTTAAAATTTCATGTGATAGTGGTCACCACCGTGGTGGTGAACATCTACGGCGCCGGAATGGGCCCTCGTGACCACAAGAACAGTTCCTGTAAAATTCAATGAATTCAACAACCACGACCTCTTAGATACGCCAGTGGCGAATAAATATATTTCCTTTTCATGAAGATAGGTAATCAGGCTCCATTTGAACAGATATGAATGCGCAACAAAGAAGAGGGCAGTTCTCCTTCAGCATGTAAACTACAAACGAAAGAGCACTCAGCGGCTGGTAAAACTGGCCAAACGTCCTTAACAGTTTACCCAGCCATTGTACCTTTCCGATGACTGCGATGGTAGAACTGCAGACCTGGTGCGCACACAGAGCTGATCCACAGTGACCTGCACGCATTTATGAATCGCGTTCAGAAATTACGTGAAGATCAGCCGTATTCGCTTTGAACTTGGCCAGCGATGATTCGCGCCAATGCCGCGGCGGCATCGGAACACTAGAAATTGGCCCCTGGGCCTCAGCTCCTCCGCAATGTATAGTTGCTGGCGGCACCGGCGGCGTTGGAAAACAGTTGCGCTACTCTGGTTCCGTAGGGACTGTATACAGTTGTTATAATGATGAGTATATAATGAAAAGATGCGAGATTGCGGTAGAGTGTTCACTAGATGGATGGACGGATGTACACGCACGGATGGATGAACAGACAGACAGATGCACGGACGGACGCATGATGGACGCATGGACGAATGCACAGACGGGCGTACAGAAGCAAGAACAAACGGACGCACGGACGAAAGCCTGGACGGACTGATGCACACTTCGCCCCACTAATCATGATGCACTCCGTATATACGCTGTAATTTTTTTTAAATCTACCTGGTGTACACCGTGGCCTTCACCCACGTGCTTAGCGGTGCAACGATTCAGTTGCTACACGCAACACCAATTGTTCCTGTCCATACAATAATAAAATCTGACTAAGTGCAATGATAGTCACGTCGATTGAAGATTAAAATGGCCATGTCAGAAGCGGCTGATAGTTGCAAGCTTACGTTCGAGAGAGCATCAGTTATTAGGACAAGGCACGTGAAAATATGCATGCGACCGGAGCTCCTTTAAAGGTCGCATGCAAACATCATGTTTTTTTTTTGTATGTGACGCCTGAATCTGTGAGTCATAAAAGATGTATATTGCGTATATTGTGACAAGTGTGTTTATCTTAGCCCTTAGTAGCATATGTTAGAGACATCCTATCGGCATGAACATTTTGTTTTAAGGTGTCATATATATTCAGACGTTTATTTCAGTCAAAATCAAAAAAAAAAGAAGATACAATTTGCATAGGGGACAAGCAAAAATGCATAAAATTTTGACAAGGCGCCTGCCCCCTGTAAACTAAAAACCCACCAAAATGGCACAGCTGCTCTGTGTAAAGTAAAAAGCCAATAAAAAGTAAGCATAAATGAGTTTCTTTTAGCGAAACATGTGTGTACTTGTGCTTCATATTCGTTAATGTTATTCTGCTTGTTGCATAGAGACTGTTTGTATGTATTTGTAGCGTCCCACGACAGAATGTTTTCTAAACAAAACTCGTTAAGTCACTGTAGCGGATCTTTAGAAGGCTTCAATTTTCGCTTCGTATTTCTAGCATCCCTCCTTCCCTTGCAACAACAACAACGACGGCAACACAGTTTCATCGCAACAGCATGTATAACATTATGTTAGAACGTTACACGAATTAAGGCATGGTAGTTAACAACTTCAGGATCCGATCTCGCATGACCCTACAACACATTGGTGTGAGGTAAAGCAGTCACTCCAGGGAGTGAAGTGGGTTTCGTTTCATCTGTCACTTCAATGCACGTGAAATAAACAGCGAGAGGTCTGTTAAATATTGTGTGAATGACAAAGAGCACCCCTATCATCATTAGGGTTAGGGAAGTGCATCCGAAATAAAAAAGAGGAGCACGGGTGGGCTTCACCATGAGCACAGCGACTCGTTCTTTTCTCCACAACATTTTGGTGCTGAAAGCCGAAAGACAGGACCTTTAAAAATGAGACCAAGCGGACTTTACGATTTTTCGACTGCATTTGAAGCCTGGTGGACTGTCATGACGCCGCCGTTGGTTGAAGCTGATGTGCGACGCCGAGCCGTTCCCGGGAACCAGATCAAGAAGCATGACACCTCGACATTGCTTGAGACTTCGTGCTGCGAAACATTTGTGATGGATACCACGTTTAGTGAGACTTTGCCTCGTGACCTGACCGGCCAGTGATTTCTCACGTTTCCGACACTGGACCAGATAATATAGGCCCTATTCGCAAGGCGGAGTGAAGTGCGCAAGGTTATCACGGAAGCCATAGCCAACATTGAGCGTCTAATACACATGGAGCGTCCGTCAGTAAGTGAGTTACGATTTATTCTTCGAATTTTGATTGAGCATTACAAGCTTCTTAAATAAATCGACAAGGAAGTAGAAGACGCAGTTCATATCGATCGCTTGGAAACTGAAACGGACGAAGCAGAGCTTTATGAAAACCAAATTATTCTAGCCAAGGTCAGAGTGGAATATAATATCGCGGACGTATAGATGCTCGACAAGCTCGCTTGGAGGCCATGAGGCAAAGAATTTCGATAGAAGTACAAGTTAACGTGCACTCTTCATCTGTGGCGCCACCATCTAGCCTTTGCTTCTTCAACAGCAATCTTGTTCTACGGAAGATAGACGACTCAGATTCACGACGCATTGCTGGTAATAAGGGCTGCAGCGCGAGCACAAATGTGCTAGAAGAAACAGACAAAGTCGAGGCACGGAAGGCAAAGAGGACAACACGAGCGCTGACTACCAACTGAATTTTATTCGCAGCACACATGATAATATATACAACAGGAAACTTTTTGAACAGCACACGTGAGCAACGTGACATATTCTGGGGCATGTTCTGATAAAAAGAAGGTACTAAAAATGGCTAACCTTAATCTAAAAGTGCGAACTCTTTTTCATGCAAGGCCACTGAAGGTTGGCTCACGCATCCGTCACCATTTTTTCTAATAAAATACGCTTCAGCTATTTCCCGAGTTAACTTGTCCATGTGGCGTGCCAGCACACTCACGCCCGGAAAACGAGGCTGGCACCCGCAGCTTTTGCAGTGCAAAACAAGGTTTGAACTGATACCTTTGCATATGTCATTCATATGTTCTCCTAACCTTTTATTAATGCACCGCCCAGTTTGGCCTATATAACAACGACCGATTATCATGTGTGCTGCGAATAAAATTCAGTTGGTAGTCAGCGCTCGTGTTGTCCTCTTTGCCTTCCGTGCCTCGACTTTGTCTGTTTCTTCTAGCACATTCGTGCTCGCGCTGCAACCCTTATTACTATGAATTCAAACCAACTAGCCCAAATCGTCATTCTTCTTCGACGCATTGCTGAACGCGCTGGAAGCCGGACAGTCACCGATTTCACCACCGTAACGAGCATCCCAACACGTACAGAACAACCACTACTTCCAAAGAACTGACCCACGACTTTAGAAATTCCATCAGCGTTCACTAGCAATGAAGCAAACGGCACGACAGTTACAGCAACTCAAGTGTACATGCTGGAAGACACTTGTACGAAGGAAAAGCAGAAGGCATCTGGAATTCCAAAGGATGACACACCAGAGTTTGAGGATGATTGCACACCGAAGACGCCAGATTTTGTTGTATATCAGTCCTCACGTCTGTGCAACCAAATACCTCATGAAAGGAAATCAAGGCCATTTCACCAAGGCAAGTAGAATTTAAAGTCAACGAGAAAACGGAAGCCTTACTGCCAGTGCTTATCAAAACTACAGCACTTCGGGTAAGCCACAGAAGTGAAGATTACAGAGACTGCGGTTGGCCCGGCATATGCCAAAATATCCATCCATTCATCAATCCGTCCGTCCATCCGTCCGTCCGTGCATTCATCCGTCCATCCATCCATCCATCCATCCATCCATCCATCCATCCATCCATCCATCCATCCATCCATCCATCCATCATCCATCCATCCATCCATCCATCCATCCATCCATCCATCCATCCATCCATCCATCCATGCATGCATGCAGGTTCCGCAAGTTTTCACTCGCACCGAGAAGAAACGACACGCGGGTGATGTTGAGGATTTTAACATGGCGCGGAACAAGAGGGCAATGGCAAAAAGCACCCTGGGTGCCCATATTATAGCTGTCGCAATAACAGTCCAAGCCTCCTAAGTCAATTAAGTGCGTTTAGGCTTGTTTTTTTATATGCAATGGTGCACATCGTTATATCTTTTTACGTCATTTAGGTACATGCAGTACGATCATTCAGTAGGTGCGTCCCTTGTGCGGAAACCCCACTAAGTGGATTGAAAGAGACATGGTATACTGTATATTTGTTTGCAGCACGAGACTATAAAAGAAGTTCGGACAAATTTCTCAGCCAGAAAGCATCTTATTCGTCGGCAATTCTGTCCTGGTCTGTCATTTTTGGTATTCGTGGTTGATTATGCAAATTTTAATATGGTTTTTAATCTGCAATATTCTGCAATATGTGGCGCTAATCTGCAACATAAGGTTCGCCACATGGTGGTAAAGCTAATGTCATTGATTTCATTCAGCAGTGGTTTACCGCTTATTGAGAATGCTTTAGCTCCAGTGATCCGATATGTTGTGATAAAAGACGTTACCAAGTGTGCGTGTTTGTAACGGGTGAAGGGTGATCTGCGCGTTCCTCCCATATATCAGTATGTGTATGATATTTGTTTGTGACATACACATATTTGACTAGTGGTGTGATCTGTTCGAATTGAACCCTGCGTCTGTTCTCATTTTGTATGTCGATAAGCTTTCCTCCACAACGACTGTTTAACATACATGTACGTACGTACGTACGTACATACATACATACATACATACATACATACATACATACATACATACATACATACATACATACATACATACATACATACATACATACATACATACATACATACATACATACATACATACATACATGCGAACTAATGCAAGAAATCTTGGAGGCGATCAAAACACTACTTTATTGCTTTGTTGACAATTAAAACTACATGAGAAGCATAGACAGCTGAGCGAGTTGGTAATTCAACTTAACTGAGTTGCGCGAAAAATCGAAGTACAAAAGGAATACACCTGTACACCTGTCCAGGTGTCTTCCTTTTGTACTTCGTTTCTTTGTGCCGCTCAGTTATGATCAATTAGAAGTACTTACATACAGACACTGAAATTATTCGCAGCTGATGTGGCGGTGGCGCCATGCTGGGGCGAAAGCGCGCACCTCACGACCCACGACAGGCGGCCAGCGCTGCCGACACTGCAGTGTCTACCTGCGAGGTCGACGACCCGTCCGGCGTTCGGCCGCGGCCTCCCCGACCCACATCGTTGGCGGGTCTGGCCCACTTTGCCCGGGTCTCCGTTGATTCACGTCCTATACACCGCCTTCTCCCTTGCACGCAACACTTCGGAGACGCGTCCCTCCTCCTCCAGCTAGGTTACGGGGAAAGCGTCTCTCGATCATTCTTCTTCTTTGTCCAGCGCGCTTTCCTTTCGCTTTCCTTTTCTTACTTGCCGCTCCGTTCGTCCGCATCTCAAGGGCACCCCGCCGGGCTGCGCGTTGCCGTTCCGTCGACTCCCTCGCGCTCCCCCTCTCGCCATTTCGTTGCGTGGTGGAAACCGGAGATTCCGGTGGCCGTGCACGTTAAGGCGTCCTGTCGAGTTCGCGCTGATCTCTGCATGAAATGCCACGAATCGCTGCTTTCTTGCTAGTGGCCATTTTTTTTGCTTATCTTCCCCATTAACATCGTACACTGTAAATGACGAGTCAGTGGTTTTCTGGCGCGAGGCTTCTGCGAAAAGGGACTAAAAAGCGGTCACGGGTCGTTGACCTCCGGGAGGTCGCAGGGAAGCTTCGCCGCCTGCGTTGGTGTCGAGCGGTGCAGTTAGCTTTCGGAGTGATACCAGTGGAGAATACATTATTTAAGTGGAGACTCCCGACAAATCAATGTTAAAAGTGATTCTCTTTACAGTGGTATACAGCCGGCTGTCATGGAGATTACATGCTGCGAACGTGATTTGTGAGTCTTGTCAAGTGTTGTAGAAGAGCACAATGTCATCCGCGAACCACCCAAGCCACTGTGAAGTTCACCACTGATTTTCATACTAACGTATAATAGTGCCCTCTAAAAGTGCTCAAGAATGCGACAAATAGCATTAGGTTATTGTTCTCTGTCTTGCCTAATATGCTTCGTTCTTATTGTTTTACCTGCTTTTCTTGGGGGAGCTTAATGTCACTGGGCCCGCCGCAGTGGTCTAGGGGCTAAGGTACTCGGCTACTAACCTGCAGGTCGCGGGATCGAATCCCGGCTGCGGTGGCTGCATTTCCCGTGGAAGTGGAAATCTTGTAGGCCCGTGTGCTCAGATTTGGGTGCACGTTAAAGAACCCCAGGTGGTCGAAATTTCCGGAGCCCTCCACTACGGCGTCTCTCATAATCATGTGGTGGTTTTGGGACGTTAAACCCCCCATATCAAATCAAGCTTAACGTCGCTGTGAAAGGGCCTTGAATTACTACGATATTAACGTGTGCTCTGTTTCACACAACTGTCAAATTGAACATTTTATAGTTTCCTTTGAAAGCCTCATATGTTTCACGGTCTTCTCAGACGCCCAAACGACGACACGTACAGATGCGATGCATGCACTCTTTAAAAGCCATATCGAAGCCAACCCCTTCGCAACGGATGCACATAGCGCATACGTGTTGCCCTGAAACCGTTAAAGATGATGCACATAAATGTTTTCTTAGTAT
This sequence comes from Rhipicephalus annulatus, assembly GCA_013436015.1. NCBI lineage: Eukaryota > Metazoa > Arthropoda > Arachnida > Ixodida > Ixodidae > Rhipicephalus > Rhipicephalus annulatus. The sequence goes on from WOVY01010997.1 coordinate 163,295, forward strand.
AGACTCGCTATTAAATGAGCAAATAAGGAGTACCAGACAACGTTTAAGGGACGCACAGAAGGACCGACAACGGTACCCGCGTTTAGAGATAACTAATTAGAATATATTTGTACCGTACCAAAATCAAGTTAACTGATGTGCCTGTAGCGTTATAAAAGGCGGACTCCAAATACGGAGTTAAATGGCCGCTTTCTTACTTGGAGAAGTATTGCAGGCATAAGAAGCAACAACGCGTAGCAGTTCAGAAATTTTCAAGGAAGAGTTTTGGAGCATCTACACACTCTAGAATGTGATGCTTGATTGCAAAGAAAGGTGACACATGTTGCCTGCACTGTCTCGGCACCGAATTTACAGGTTATCAAGCATCTTAGCACGGTGGATAAGAATTCACACGAAAATACACAAAGAGAGAGCACGGGCAGGTGTAGACTAACAACCGAGGTTTATTTCCGGAAAAAACAAACACAAAGAAAGAATCAAGAACACGAACGTGGGTAGGATGATAATAAGTTGGTGGTTAGATATTCATTTTCGAGCTTATCGAGGTTCCCCGGTTGCCGCTCCACCCATACACCACCAAACTTATGAATGAAAAAGGTCTCTACAATCTTTCGCCTGGTTTTATCTTCTAACTGCCTTCTTTTTGTTATTTTTTGCGCAAATTACCATCCACATTGCAATACCAACTCTTCCAACGCTCGGTTCTTCTAAGCATTTTTACAGCAAAATAAAAAAAGAAACGCCAGGCCTGCGCGGAAGCTAGGCGCCGCACAGTACAGCGAAAGCTAGAAAAGCGGCCTTTCAAAGCCTTTTCTAAGCACTCATTGGGTAACTGCTGCAAGCACACTTGCTGGGTACCCACTGCGGCATGAATAATAATAATAATAATAATAATAAAAATAATAATAATAATAATAATAATAATAATAATAATATCTCGGTAGTAGACTAGCATTCGCTATGCTATTTTTCGCCATTATTCTGAGAAGCGTTGTATCCGCGAAACACTTGCAATGAATTTTGCGCTAATTGATCATCCAGGGGCTGACGACGATGAGGAATTATGTATGAAGTGGGTATGCGCCACAGGTAATAGGTGATCAGAAGACCAACTTTGGTAATTGGTTAGAGCAATGGACGACCCACTCGATATGCCATTCGCATTGTGCGACGCCTAATTGTTCTTTTGATTGATTGATATGTGGGCTTTAACGTCCCAAATGAGAGACGTCGTAGTGGAGGGCTCCGGAAATTTCGACCACCTGAGGTTCTTTAACATGCACCCATGTCTGAGCACACGGGCCTACAACTTTTCCGCCTCCATCGGAAATGCAGCCGCCACTGCCGGGATTTGAACCCGCGACCTGCGGGTCAGCAGCCGAGTACCTTAGCCACTAGACCTTCGCGGTGGGGCTAATTGTTCTTTTGGTGTTTTGAGCGCTTTATTATTATTACTCATATTAGCGAGACTCCTTTCCCGACAACAAGCCTGCCTAAGGCAAGTTTGCGAAAATTCTCAAGCACCGGCATGGCTCAGTTAAATGATATTTCACTGTGAGCAGTTTTTCTATCAAGGGTAGCCAGTCAGGAGGCTCAGGGAGCCTGTGCAACACATCTCTAATGTAGATCAAGTATTTGTGAAGATATACCTTGGCCGCTTTTGGTGTTTCATTTTTATGCCTGATGTCCATTGTGGTTTTCCAGACAATGTGCATTATTAGTAGCATTACCAGTTCACATGGCGCATCACCTAATTGTTTCCAACGCAAAAAGTGTATTCCGAATGACGGAAGTAAAAAATCTTTTTTTTAAGTTCTCTGGAGGATGTCCCACATGAACACAGGATCAAAGAAGTCTAAGAAAATGTGTTTGGTTATTTCCGGCTTATTGCACAGCAATGAACTTAAACCGCATGGTAGATTGAATCATTGATTGATTTTTTAGCCATGGTTTCACAGGGGACGTGCCAGTGTAGTAACATAAAGAAAGAAGCTATAGTGAACGCTCTTACAGGCATTCTGATAACACGTTTAGCTACATCTTTCTCAGATCCCCTTTTTAGAATATATATTTAAACACGTTGTGATGTGTGTCTTGACAAAAGCAGAAAGTAACAAAAAAAGAACTGACAGTGATTACTAAATGTGTAGGTGACCACCAAACATGTGGAATTCGTGGTCGCTCTATACAGACAAACATTCATATTGCACGTTCAGTTCTTGAGTGTATTGATGGTAGCATGGACCAAGTAGCTCTCCTTCAAATAGACCTTACAAAAGCATTTGATAACGTACAGCATGCTTTTTGTTCCGGTTCCTAAGACACCTGCAGTTGGGTGATGTACTATACAACGGTATCTCACTCTGTTATAAGAAGTGCACAACTAGGCTAATTGTAAATCGCACGCTTTCCAATATAATAGAGTTAAATTCATCCGTACGTCAGGGATGTCCGCTGTCACCTTTGCTTTTGCAATTTATCTGGAACCATTATGTTTAAGTGTGCTTCTAAAGTCCAGCATAAGAAGCTACCGATATGATGCTGAGGAAGTTAAAGTTCTAGCTTATGCAGATGACATTGCTTTCTTTTGCGCTGATAAACCCAGCGTTCAAGAAGCAGTCAACACTACTTTACGTTTCTGTGAGGTCGCTGGCGCCAACATAAATTTTGATAAAAGTAGTGGATTTTGGCTAGAAATGTGGGCCCAAACTCATTTGGTCTTCGCAAATATTCATTGGAATGCGACTCCTATGAAATACCTTGGTGTGCCTCTCGATAACTATCGTAACAGCGGCCCACACTGGACCACTGCGATAACTACGATCCGCCGAAAGGTGGCAACATGGCATGGACGGGAGCTTTCCATTTTTTCCAGAGCGAAAGCGTGCAATATATTCCTTGTATCGAAGCTTATTCATATTCTGCAGGTGTTGCATTGCTCTCGGGTACATATTCAAGCCTTTCATAGGATATTTGCCAGCTTTATTTGGAGCTGTTCCTGGGAACCCATGAGAAGAGACAATCTTTCTCTTCCACTTGAAAAAGGTGGCTTCGGCCTTGCGCATTTGTTCGTGTGACAGTTGGTGTTGCGATTTTTCTACCTCAAGGATGTGTGCCACCCATTTCTTTTAGCGGTTCTTCGTAACCGTCTATGTTACCACCTTCCTTTTATTAATGTCACAACAAGCGTTGCTAACGAATTGCCGTTGCGGGGATTCCTAAAAGAAATTGTTGATACTGTCAGTTTTTTGAAAGCCAGTTTTACCTTAGAGTATTTGTATACTATTGGCAGAACAAATTTAACCGCTGCACTTGTGAATAACCTATTCCCCGAACCTGTTTATCGAAAGCCATATTCGCTTCTGCCTGGTCACGATGTATTATTTCGTGTACGTAGAATGTGTATATCTCCTTCAGCGAAAACATTTTTCTTTAAACTGCACACTTCCACGCTGCCAGTGAAAACGTGGCTGAATGAAAAATCAATATACGTACCCTGGACAGTGAATTATAGACTCTGCAACCAACCTGAGACCATAGAGCATTGTTTTATTCATTGTCGGGATGCTTTTTTTTATTTTTGGGACATTCTAAAGAGAACGTTAAGAAAAGAACTTCCAATCACAGCTCATGGTATTAGGTTCCTTCCGTTCAAAAAGAGTCTGACTGATAGTACTCCTTACGACTTGTTTATGTTGTTGGGACTCTATTCGTTATGAAAAAGTCGCATGATCGATAGACATGCCGAGCCACCACGGTCGACGAGATCTGTCTTCCGAGAAGCAGCTGCTCAAGTGCGTAGTGTTGTTGAGACTTTTGACCCCGTTCCAGTGTGGCTTCCTGTTCTTGACGCTTGTGTGTGTTCGCCTGACTTCTGATGAAGTATGTTCTGTGTACTTTACTGGTGATAATTTCATTCATTAAAGAAAGAAAAAGCTGGTGTGGCTCAGTGGTACAATCCTGGGCTGGCACCACAGTGGACTCAGGTTCGAGCCCAGCTGTGTCTTTTGAACTAGGGTTTTTTTTTTCTTATTTCGGGATAGTTGTTACGAACACGGGAGGCCGCGGCGGACAACTACGGTGCCGCGCGTGACCAGAGTTTTGATCTCATAACAACTTTCGCTGTAACAAAAAAACGTTCCCACGGAGGCAGCTCCTCCTTAAGGTAAATTATGACACAGCAGAAATTCAAGCATCACTATGCGACAGCGGAGGCGACGGGCATGGTAAGTTGCCGCCAACACCGTGAGCGTAGTCACTCAAGTAAGAGGTGTTAAATTGTTTGATTTTACCATAAATTCTAGTGTTTTATTTTCTCTCTCCAGGTTAACCAGTACCAGTCCAAGCAGCCACAAGTGTGAGTCATATCTGGATGAAATTCAGATTCTGCCAGAAGCAAGACAGCACTGCTCGAACACTTGGAAGCTTTTCACATAAAAACACGAGGTTTACCATGCATTAGAGACACTTCTTTGTTCGTTTCGCAGGTGGAGAGCACATTCTTGCATCGCAGATTGTGATTAAGATGTTCGATATGGAATGATTCAGACCTAAAGTAGCAGTTCCACAGTTATTCTTCATTACTTTCTATGCGCTGATGCTGCAAGACCGACCAGGGCAACATTAAAAAAAAATATCGCCTGTTTCCTACCGACCACCCAAGAATTTCAGTAACATTTGCTGCATAAGGTAATGATTATTTACGCTGTCGCGCGCTTCAAAAAACGAATGGCAATTGAGCTAAGTTTCGGCATTTCAGCATCGTGATCGATGCATTCTCATGACGCATTGATGCATTCGATATTAACCAGGAAATCGCCGTGAACAGTGGGGACTATTTACGGGGTATGCGCCGAAATACAAAGCGACGATTCCGTGATGCGTTGCACATTCTGCGTGTCACCCGGCTGCGCGCCACCGGCTTCGTAAAGCTCGAGCTCTGGTGCCGCCATCTCGTGCCGTCAACATGACAAGCATCACTGTTTCATACATTATTACCTAGAGACGAATCTGGCGCTGCGATCGTGTATGTTTGAGGCAATTATGCGAAGTACAGGCTTTGGATTGGCTTGCGTTATCTAGCGAACTATCTACGTGCCTTTTCGTACAGTTCGAGTTTAGTTCTTCACGCAGCGTGGGTAGTGGGCTGCGGTGCAAAGCACTGAAGCAGCACCTTTGTTGGCTAAATACCGCCAGGTCTGAGATTTGTGGTGGTTGTGGAGCGAAGTCAAGTCATATTTGACAGTTTCAGCGAAGCGTCGTCCACTCAGCGCTGCACATAGATGGAGCGTCTCATACCAGTGAAGAAAATTACATCGATTTTACTATGCGTCTTGCCATAACTATTTAAATCGACTCCAAAATTACGGCGAAGCTAAGCTGACGCACCGTCGCACTCTTGACTTGGTTTCACAATTCGTGCCTCTCTTTTGATTTCTGTGGTAGGCCTCACCGAAACAAAAAAAAATGCTTCCGAAAACTTGGTCTGTAGGCTCATTGGATGTCCTTCCCCACGATAATTTTTAGTACATAGTGAAAGATTAGTGCGTGGACTTACGGAAAACCTTGACCGATGACAGCCAATCATAGAGAAACATACTTACATAAAAGCGGACATTCCTGTAGGGTCCTGCGGCCCAGATACTGCGCTGCTTTTAGCGCCACGAGTGGTTAATCAGACCTGATAATATCTTCAGCATTAATAAAATAAGGAAACTTTTTCTTTGCGACACTGGGATTTGAATCCGTACCCTCACGCTCCATAAGCGAGTGTCTTTATTACAAGGCTACTCACCCATGCTTCCGTGAAGGAAATGCATGTACAGCACATCTAAACCACATGAATGTGCCTTTTTGTGCAAAACAAATGCAGTAAGACAACACTTTCCAGTTATACTTTACTCTTTTATGTTGTGATGCATTAAAGGTAATCAGCTGGACATGATGTAGATCGCATATAGAAAACTGAACAAGTGAATAAGATTTCTTCTTTGCTAAAATTGATACCAAAGTTGGGCAATAATTGTCCTCTTGAAGAGGCTATTACATGTCTTGAAGAGGGAGTAAAAACGAGGACGGGTATGGCATCTATCAGTTGTTCGGATCTCTCTTGCTGGGCCGCGAATGGGCTCTAGTGGCCACGCTTAATATAGTATATTTCTGTATGAGCCAATCGCCATTCATTATGGGGTTTTCCAAATGGTCCCTACGCCTTATTCGAGGATGAGCATAAGTTGTTTTGGAGTTTATAGCTTTCATATAAAACTGAACATTTATTGCGCAATCCGCCTTTCTATGGAGGGTGCATCAAAATGCCCTTCTTAGTTGGTATATTTTATAAGTTGTCGCCTGTTTGTTTAAGAAGTAAAGAAAGTCGAAAAGTGTGTGCTTTCTGCAAGTCGCCGCGATTCCGAGCGCTAGAACGTTCTAGAGTAGCTCCTGGTCTACCTTCTTGTACCCGGGTCTGCCGAGTCTGCCTTCTAGTACCCGGTGGTTTCGTACGACCTGTCCGCGGGGTGTCGGTTGTGTGTCGTGTGGCAGTGTTTTGTAATTGTTCGATTTCCATTCTTTTGCTCTACTCTCTGACCTGATTGTACTGTGAGTACCTAATGTCTCTTTCCTCCCCTGGCCAGAGGTCTTACCTCTGCACGGCTTCTCTTCCCAATAATGACATGCCCATTGAGGCCTTTTTGCGCAGTGGTATCCATAGCGTTCCTGTTGCCCTAGTACAGACCATTTGGGGATTTATCCGTATCAAGAGTCGGAATATTATTCAGGAAGAGCTGAAGAAAGCGACTTCACTCTAACAGAATATCACCGATGTCTGACAATTTGGCCGGGGCGGCATTCTGGGCTGCTCCCTGGACCAGGCCTGCATTTCTGTCCTTTTAATGTGCACCGCGTTTGCATCTCAACCGGTGAGCCCATTTATTCCTGCTCATCTCTCGCTTGCGTGAAAGGCCTAGTTCGCGGTGTATATTCGAGCCTGTGCGCCTCAGAGGTCCTGGAAATGTTTTCAGCTGCAGGCGCCTCATCAGTGTACTGATGCTCACGAGTCGTGGAAAAACAGAGTCCCCACAGAGTCGGTCATTGTAACATTTGCAGGCGTTCACAGACCAACAGAGATTAAGGCATGGCCTTTAATTTATAGAGTTGAGGCTCTCGCTCCCCGCCCGCTTCAATGCATCCAGTGCTGGCGATATAGTCATATCGTTAAGGGGTGCAGATTGTCTCCTTGATGCCGCATATGCGGAGAAGAGCATGACCCGAAAACGTGTTCCTCGCAAAATGAACGATGCTGTCTTTGCCAAGGTGCTCACCCTGCTGATCATTGAAACTGCCCGGCTAGAAATCAAGAGCTCCAAATTTTAGAGATAATAGAAAGGAAGCGATGCTCACGTCGTGAAGCTCGGGCCACAGTATTAGATAGATCGTGCGGGTACGCTGAAGCTGCTGCTCGACATTCTAAAGCTATGGAAACCTCTATAGGAGAAGTTGTGGCAAATGCTGTCGAAAAGGCCATGTCGAAAGCACTGAACGCCCTGTTTTCTACCCTGTCAGAAACAATCGGGCAAGCTTTGACAACTCAGATGAGTCAAATCTTACATAGTGCAGTAAACCCTACTATCGATACAGGTATCGCGCTTACCCACGAAGGCATAGACAAAACCACGCCAGAAACTGCGTCTGGTACAGAAACTGCGTTGGAGTACATTGATACTCTTTCATCTCCTTGCGAACAGCACGATGAGAGTGGTTCCGAGACCACTTCACAAACTGTTGAAAATATGGATTTCGACAACAGAGCCACAAAACGCCGGGCTTCCCCTTACTCACCGAAATCCACCATCCTCCATAAATTGAAGTAAAAAAAGTGCCAGGACAACAGTCCGCTGACGAAGGATGATTTCTTAAAGGACAACATCATTCAGTAGGCAGTTGAGGCCACTGGTATACCTTCAACATATATGGTCATTGAAAGTGCTTCAATAAAATTGTCGCTCAATTCTCGCTGCAGCTACTGATCTTTTACATCTTTGTACTAAACTTTCTCCTGAAATAATTATATTACAATAAATATGGTTATCTGCGGAAAAAAGTTTTAATCTTAGACGCTATCACTGCTTTCGTTTAGATCGCCGTACATGTAACAGGGGGTTAGCGATTTTTATCTCTACGAGATTTGCCCATAGAGCGAAGATAGCATATCAGTTTACATCGACAGAGTGTGAAATTTTAGCAATAGATATACCCATTTCTGGTTGTATATCGTTTTAAATAATCAATGCTTATTTCCCCACAGGTGTTGTGAATACTAGTTTATTAGATTCTGCAGTAGCCGCGTGTAAAGAGAATATAATCATCGCAAAAGATTTCAATTCACATCACATAACATGGAGTTATAGATCCGATGCCAGTGAAAAACGGTTATTACAATGGGCCAGTCTGAATGGCGTTCAGTGAGTGGATTCCAGATCCCCCACTTGTATATCTGGCCTATCACGTGTTGCAATAGACCTGACTTTTTCTAACTCAGGTTGTATCGTTTCGTCCTGGTCCACCATCACAGCAGCCACAAATAGTGATCACCTTCCAAAATTCTTTGAATCAAGGTGCCCACTTACTTCGACAAATAAATATGTCCAAAATTAAGTTAATTACAACTAATTTAAAGATATATTACGATTAGGCTTAAATGAACAGGCAGGTCAAGGCAAGCAGCCAAAGGCCCTTAATTTATGTCAGCTATTAGGTGCCACTATGAATAAATCTAAATTCAGTAAACAGTCAACTAGCAGTACTACTCATTCACCATGGTGGAACACTAACTGCGATCGCGATTATAGGCGACGAAAGGCAGCTTGGAAGAAACTAATCTACAACCAGTGTCCATGTAACTGGAAGGACTATAAATACATTGCTGCTATATTCAGAAAAACGGTTGAGAGAGCAAAAGAAGAGTACAACTCTAGACATTACAGTTATATACCGGAGACAAAAATAAGAAAGCACGTTTTAGACTCTTACGATACCGAAAGATTGTTCCGACACCAATAATTCTAGAATCGATTTGTTAATCACCTGCAGAATTGTCGCAGTCATTTGAAATGATCGGGAAAGGCTTAGAAGATCGCTTTACATCGGTACTACCTCACCCTTTGCCGAACTCAGAAAAAGCAAAGGAATACAATGCAACAACACTAGAAGAAATATCAGAGGTAGTACAATCACTACCAGCTTCATCTCCTGGTCCTGATAACATAACAACAGCAATGATAAAAATTATGTTTGATTTGTCTCCCAGCGATCTTGTTAGCTTTTTAAATTTTCATATAAAAACTGCCTGGGTGCATCCTGACGGGAAATTTGCTAAAGTAACACCACTACTTAAAAAACAGGGAGCTGGTTATGCTATAGACAACATTAGGCCCATTTCCCTCACTTCTAATCTTTTTTAAGCTAATAGAATGGGTTCTATATCGACATCTTGAAAAATCGATAGAGCAAAATAATGTATTGGGTGAATCTCAAATTGGATTTAGACATGGCTGCTCTATATGGTGTGCGCATGTTGACCTGGAAGCTAGAAATAAACTTGCTCGGCACAGAAAGCAATACGCCTCTCTTGTGACTTTAGATATTGCTAAAACGTACGACAGTGTGGAGCGCGCCATCTTGATTATTAGACTTCGAAGTGTTAACGTCCCCGACTATATAAATTTATAGATTCAAAATTTTTTAAATCGACGTACATTTTATTGTTCGCAGAATGGGCTTGCTTCACGACATTACTAACGGAGAAAAGGAGTTCCTCAGGGATCCGTTTTTGCGCCCGTTTTATTCAATATATTATTAAGCTCTATCCCTACCCACGATAAAGTGCAAGATATGTATACGCAGACGATATAGCCTTCTTTTCAGCTTCAAATGACATACACTCGTTGTACAACATTTTACAATTATATTTAAATGCTATTAAAGTATGGCTTAGCGACCTACGCATGTCCCTTAATGTTAAGAAAAGTGCTCTTCTTACATTTCCGTTGACTTCTCCTGTCAGAATAGCATTGATGTACGGACGGGACTTCATTCCACAGGTAGACTCATTAAAATATTTGGGTATAATATACACTTCAAATCCTAATTGGAGTTCACATATTGAGTATATTGCGTCTAAGGGATTACGTGCCCTTGGGTCGCTCAAGCGCATCAGCAATGGTTCTTATTAAGACTGTAATCTGATCTTGCTTTTCATGTTCCTGTACAGTTACCGGTTGGCGGTTGGCGCTGAGCTGTGTTCCAGATAAGGAAGACAGAAACAAGCACCTTCTCTTTATTTTCCTCTAATGACTAGCCACTTATCCCGGAGACATCTTCCCTCGCATTTGGCTGGCTTTCCCTGCCGCCCTTGGCGGCTGTGTCGACGCGTGAAGCTTCCCGCAGACGTTTTCTCACGCACTCTTTCGGCTAACTTTCCCACCTTTCGCCCTAACGCGATCTTGGTCTCCGTTCTCCGTAGCTACTAGTGCGCGTGAGTCACACTGGAGACGTGTTCCCACGCACTTTCGGGTGGTCTTCGCTGCTTTCGTCATAATGAAATTATGGCCTTTGGGATATCCGTAGGAACCAGTGCGCGTCGGACAAAAGAGGGGCGCAAACAAAGAGGCCGGCGCAAACTCAACGGGCTGCCACGCACTCAAGCTCCACCGACACCGACTTTGCTGGCATAATTATGGACCTGCGGGTTTATTGCAGGGAAGACTTTTTTTTCTTTTTTTATCGTTGTGTCTAGCCCACAGCCTGACCGAAAATTTGATAAAGCCTAAAGAGAAGCGCAAAAAGGGGGAAAAGTGATCTGAAAGAAGCTGTACGAATTTCAGTGTCTGGTTAGTCGTGCCGCAATGTCCGAAATATCTTTATTTTCGCAAAGAACACATCAAATAAAAAAAGCTTAACGTGCAAATTGCCGTGTTTATCGTAAACGCCGGCAGTGCAAGAGTACATCAGCCATACGCAGAGATTTCGTCAACCGTATCGCGGCAAGATAGCGTGTTGAAATCCGTTCCGTTAGTTTCGGATAGCACCGGCGCACGTGGCGCGCAGGCCACGTGCTTTTTGAGACAGAGAGGGAGTCGCGCCTTCTGCTTCGCATTCATATGTAAACAAGAGAGGAGAATTTGCCTTGTCAATATGGCCGACTTCCGACTTCATCGCGGCTTCACAGCGAGTGACGTCAGGGCCTCTCCTTGCCTTTCCTTCCTCCATGAAAGAAGGAAAGGTGCATGGCGGTGTTTTTATTCACGAACCCGTCCCGTCACAACGTACGCCAGTAACACGGTATATACGAGCCCAACTAACACAACAATGCATTCTGTTAATTTCCCAATTGCAGTCGTTCCTGCACCGTTAGTGAGTGGTGCATCGACCACGTCTTTGCCAATACAATTATCAAGTTAATTCAATTCAATTTCAAGTTAAGTTAGTTTCAAGTTTCAAGTTAAACAACAGCGCTAAACAACATAAAGCAGCGAGTATATAGCATAACAGAGTAAATTGCCGTGTGTTTGCTACCTGACATGGTTGTTTATGTACTTTGTTTACCTACTGCATCCGACTGCGAAGCAAGACGGCTCAGCATATGGCTGCTGAATTAGGTGGCTTGAATGTTGTACGCCGAATAAAAACTTACTCCCACTTGTTTCGTGTGCAGTTTAAACAGCACTGGTTGCTATTCAAAGCCTGCAAAAGCCCTGTAAGGACATAATTCAAGCACATTCAATGACCTTGCCGAAAGTTAAGGTGAGAGGAGATTCGAAAAAAAATTAGGAAAGGTTTTGTAAATTTGTAGCCAATGGGGAGCTCGCATGAACGGTGGCGACGCTATGCGCTTTAAGTGGCCAGCCATTTTTCGTCAGAGGCGCGCTACCAGCTTCGTACAGCTCCGGGTCTGGTGCCGCCATCTCGTGCCGTCAACATGACAAGCATCGCTAGCAATCGCTCTCTGAACCAACGTTTCTAGAATAGGTTCTAGAAGCGTTGCTCTGAACCCACTATCATAGAGTTTCATACAATATTACATAGAGATTAATCTGGCTCGGAAATCGTGTATCATTAAGGCAAATATGGGAAGTACAGGCTTTGTATTGGCTTGCGTTGGCTAGCGAACTATCTATGGACCTTTTCGTACCGTTCATGTTTCGATCTTTGCACAGCGAGACCATGCGAGTGAGTGCGACTATCAACGATAGGTGGCGCCAGCGATGCGAATGGGAGATTTAAGGTCGTGCAAGGCTGTGAGAGGTCGGTTGGTGCAGGGGCAGTGTGCAACGAGAGATAAGTTTCTCTTCATTACTTTGTGTTTGTGAACACCATTATTATTTTTTTCTCTCCTAATCAATAATTAGTGTTGCAAGTATTGTAGGTGTGGGACACGGGCAACGTTGTAGTCACGTTGACCACGTGAACGGGGTAGGCGGCTGTTTTCGGGGCGTCTGGTTAGTTGCTAAACAGCTACAGCCAAACACGAAGGGGACCTAGTGAGCGGCTACTAGTGAAATTGAACACGTCAGTGCGCGGTGTAGGCGGCAGCTTCAAACAGTTGTTGAGGTAGGAGAGTTAACGGAGGTGACTGGATAGCAGGATTGCGGTTAAACGTAGGGCTGTTGGGCACTCCGTCCGATGGTCGGGCAGGCGATGGCTAAGGAGGCTAGGAAAACCACGAGCGAAAGTGAGCTGGTGCAGTGCGAAGAATGCAAGCGCCGGTGCTACTTAGATGAGACAGCATTCACGAACTTGACCGACGCGCAGAAGGCGAGCTTCGTGTGCAGGCTGTGCGAAGCAATGAAAGCGGCAGTGCAGCGCACGGAAGCTGGCATCAAGGGGCTTCAGGGGAAGCTTAGGGCGGTACGGGAGCAGAGGATAGAACTCCAAAAACAGCTCGGAGCGTCGCGTGAGCGGGAGGAGGCTACCGCCAGCCTATTAGAGCAAATGAAGGGCGACCTTCGAAAAGAACGGGAAGGGTGGACCGAGCTCGAGCAGTGGGTAAAGGAGCTGATGGCGCTTTGCCCCGGCCCCGAGCGGTGTGACGCGGAAGGCATGGGTAGCGGTGAAGGTGACAGGCAGGAAGGAACAGGTACGAAGGGAGGTCAGGATGCCATAGTGTCTGGCCACATCACGGAGGCCCCGAGAACATACAGCTCGGTGGCGCGGCAGTCTTCGAGCAGGGCAGGAACACAGGACAAATGGCAGAGAGAGAAACAGGTGAAGCAAACAGGGGCGCCATCACAAACAGGAAGCCAGCGATTGGAGCGTAGAAGAGCCCTGGTGGTGGGGGACCCTAAAGTGGCCACGGTTAGGGATGGCGTCTTCAAGACAGTGATGGAAGTAGGGATAGTGAGTGTGGAGGCCCAGTCAGGGAAGGGCATGGTGGATGCACTAGCCGAAGCTCAGGAAGTTGTAGAGGACAGCATGGAGGGCGAAAATCTCGTCATTAATCATGCTGGGCTCAATGATGTGTAGAAGCGCAAGGATCAGAACCTTCAAAGACAGTTAAAGGATGGGATGCGTAAGCTCGGAAAAGCCTCTGGGAGTGTGCATGTGACCATATGCACAGTCCCAGAGGTCTGGGGGCAGTCTCGTGGGATTGAAAGGAGGGTAGTGGAGGCCAACTGTGTGATCAAGGGTATGAGCGGGCAACTCGGATACAGCGTAATCGAGATGAACCAAGACGTGCACGAGCCCGGCGCTCGTCCCTTTGCACAGGATGGCATTCACTACAATAATGCGACGGGCAGGAGGGTTGGCAATAGGATGGGTCGTCAAGCCACAGCTTTTTTAGGGGTGCCCAGAGCTCTGAGGCCAACAGTGTAGCCGAAGACGGTTCTAAAAGGGCACAGATATTCGAGCCACACGGAGTCCGTGGGAGAAGAAATCGCCGTAAGCACAAGGGCCGAGCTAAGTCTGGCATAGGCTATATTAACATGCAGGGTGGCAGGAATAGGTTAAAGTGGAAAGAGATACAAGAGCGGTTGAGGCAGGAGGAACTAATGGTATATGTGGTTGTGGAGACCCATCTTCGGGACATGGAGCAACCACCTTGCAATCTGAACTACGTATGGGAATATTGTAATAGAACAGAAGGCAGCAGAAAGGAGGCTGGTATTGGGGCATTTATTTGTAAAAGTACAGACAGGCAAAGGGTCAAGCAAGAGTGCAAGGAACATTTATGGCTAAAAGGGAAAGTGGCAGGACAAATGACACTCCTTGGTTTGGTGTACTTGTGGACGGGAGCAAAGGCCAAAGAGGAAAACCAGGCAATGGTCGAGTGTATATCAAAGGACGTTGAGGAATCAGTAGGAGAGCGCGAAAAATTATACTAGGAGATATGAATGCGCACATAGAAGATATATATGGGTATACTGACTCAACAGGCAAAATGATCATAGATATGTGTGAAAGGCATGATTTGACCATTTGCAACAGTACTGAGAAGTGTGAAGGGCAAATAACATGGGAGGTAGGAAGGCTGCAGTCGACGATACATTACGCACTGATGTCACATAGGATGTACGATAAGCTCAGGGGAATGCACATAAATGAACGTGGCTCCAGAAGTCTGGGTAGTGATCACAAACGTATCAAGCTAAGTTTTGGAAGAGCAGTGAAAGTGGGAAGGAGACAAGATGAGACTACAGGAAAAGTTTCATTCAGAAAGGCAAATAGCAATTGCTACTAAACAAATTGAGAAAGTAATCACTGAGGATAATAAAACAGTGTGGACATACACATATTTAATTACACTGATTGAGCTAGAGCTTGCTAAGGCACGTGACAAGTCACCCCGCAAAAGAAGACACAAGCCCAAGAGTTGGTAAGATGAGGAAGAGAGCCATAGAAGAACGTCAGGAAGCCTCTAAGGAACACAAACATGCTATAAGCAGCGAGGTGAACCGACAGATGATGTTGAAAGAAAATCAGACATCTTTCTAAGCTCTAGAAGCGAAGCATCCCTTCTGATCAATGAAAAGATTATAAGAAAGGGTGCTCAGTGGCTGGCAGAAGTTCATAAAAAGGAAAGAAAAGCAGCTGCGAAGTTTTGGAACCATCTAAACTCCCTAAGGAATGAAACAAGCCTAGAGCAGAGGTTTATAACTACAGCTCAATGTGGTAGGCTAGAAGGGGACGAAGCTAATGAATATTGCCACGTTCCATTTCCCAAGTTTTGTTATCGTTCCAAAACACTACACAATTCTCAGCGCAAACCACGCCTGCAGTTTTCGAGAAGCTTCCAGACTGTAGTATATCATTTCGATAAGATCATACCTACTCTGCGAACTGCACAGATTATTCTGGAACCTAGGCCACCGCCAGTGATAACGCTAGAACATTCGACGGCCGACGCTCCGTTCACTGCTACCTGTGCAAGACTGCGACTGTAATCGAACTTTCCGTTTACCAGGCACAGGTTCGCCCAAATAAACTGTTAAATCCCAACATAAAGTCTCCTGTCTTCGGCCACGTCATGACCCCGTGACATCTGGTGGAGGTGCTGCTTCGTTCATGTACCGGACGCCCCCGTCAAGCCGTGAACCCCGCCCACGTCGCGGAGAAGACACCGACGCCAACCAGGAGCAGCGAACAAGCCACCGACAGCAAGGGCTACCACCGGAGTACGGGCTTCTACAAGACAAGGCGCGGAAGACCAAGGCCATGACCGCGACTGCAGCGACAATGACAACCGCAGCATCCCAGCTCACGATGGTCATGCATCAACCCAGGGAACCACCAATTTTCCATGGGTCATCGTTCGAAGACCCGGAGCCCTGGCTATAAACATGCGACCGTCTGGCCGCCCTCAACCACTGGGACCATGACAAAAAGCTCCGTCGTGTGTTCTTCTATTTGGAAGACACCGCAAGGACCTGGCTAGAAAATCGGGAGTCCACGCAGCGAACGTGGGATGTTTTATGCGGCGCATTTCTCCAAATGTTCGCGAGCGTCGCTCGCAAAGAGAGGGCCGCTGCTTTATTAGAGACCTGGGTTCAGCTACCAAATGAAACTGTCACCATTTTCACAGAAGAAATAACCCGCCTATTCCGTCATGCTGACCCAGACATGCCTGGAGAAAAAAGTTCGTTTCCTCATGCGAGGGGTCAAACAGGAGCTCTTCGCGGGGCTGATGAAAATCCACCGAGCACCGTCCAAGAATTTGTATCCGAAGCGACCACTATCGAAAAGGCCCTGGACATGCGCACCCGACAGTATAATCGTCGCCTGACTCCAGAATGCGCTGCTGCTCAAGCCAGTAACTCCGAAGATCTGCGTGAAACGATCCGAGCGATCGTGCGGGAAGAGCTACGCAAGCTGTTGCCTTCGGCGCAGCCTCAAGTGGATTCGATTGCCGACATTGTGCGAGAAGAAGTTCGGCAATCGTTTCAAATTCCCCAAGCACCACTGCCCGAGCCGGAAGCTATGAGCTACGCCGCTGCAGTGCGCCACAACGCTCCTCCCCGTCCACGCCAAAACGCCGCCCCATCGCACTTCCTTCAACACACTCCACCACCCCCACCGACGTCATACCGTTCGCCAGCGGCCCAGTGCAGTGCGCCGAGGAAGACTGACGTCTGGCGCACCCCTGACCACCGCCCGCTCTGCTACCAGTGCGGCGAGGCCGGACACACATACCGCCGTTGCCAGTATCGACAGATGGGACTGCGTGGCTTCGCCGTCAATGCACCGCGTCCACAGCCAGGAGAACGGCCACGTGACATCGCTGACTACCTGACAGGAACTCAGTGGACACCACGAAGCGCTACGCGTTCGCCGTCGCCCAGCCGCCGCACGTCACCACACCACCGGCAGTACTCTGGCCCAACGCGGGGCCGGTCTCTTAGCCCGTATCCGGGAAACTAAGGGCAGCAACCGATGGAGGTGCGGTTGCTGTGCGACGAACTATCGAAGATCCTCCGACGACGACGACACCGCGACGGAGCTTTCCGAAGACAACGCCAACCAGGCAAAGCCCTAACTGCGAAACCACACTTACTGAAGGTGACCTGACGACTCAACATTGAAGCAGCGGAACAAGCCGACGCAGCCGTGACCTGACGCCACGCCCTAACTGTAATGCGAGACGGCGAACTAGCGACCTCGACATTCTTATCGACGGCCACAGTGTGACCACTCTCGTCGATACCGGAGCCGACTACTCCGTCATCAGTGGGTCGTTCACCACGAAGTTAAAGAAAGTTAGGACAGCTTGGGAAGGCTCTGAAATCCGCACAGCCGGAGGTCGTCTCGTAACGCTTGCAGGAATCTGCACAGCGAGAGTCACTATTAACGGCCGTATTTAACCTACAGACTTCATAGTCCTACAGCGTTGCTCGATAGATGTCATCCTTATCATGGACTTCTTATGCCTCCATGGTGCTGTCATCAACCTAAAAACAAAGTTGATAACGTTATCCACAGAAGAAGCACTACCGCCGCGCACGCCGTCAGAAACCCATGCCTTGAATGTGCTGGAAGAACAAGTCACCATTCCGCCTCGCTCAAGCGTCATTATTTCAGTCGGCGCTCTTAAATCATCTGACTTGGAAGGCGTACGTCGTTGAAGGTAGTCAGCATCTGTTGGTCACCCGAAATATTTGCGTCGCAAGAGGAATTGCAGAGCTGCGGGGAGGCAAAGCAGCAGCTATGCTCACGAATTTCAGCAATGAGTACAAACATGTGAACAAAGGAACAACGGTCGCATATATCGAAGAAATTGTCGAAGCCACAAGTGATTTCGCCCTCGCCGATTCTGCGGCGGAACCTGCTCAAAGGAACCAAGCCCCTCCCATAGGTTTCGATGTCAATCCGAGACTTCCGAACCATAAGCAAGAACAGCTCAAGGCCATGCTCCTGCAATACGAAGATTGCTTTTTGTCGTCATCGAAAATTCGGCAGACCCCAATCACGAAACATCGCATCATAACCGAAGAAAATGCCAGACCACTCCGTCAGAGTCCGTACAGGGTTTCGACGCGAGAACGTGAGGCCATGAAGAGACAAGTTGATAAAATGCTGCGGGATGACATTATCCAGCCGTCCAGGAGCCCATGGGCATCCCCTGTGGTGTTAGTGAAGAAAAAAGATGGGACCCTACGTTTCTGCGTCGATTATCGCCGCCTGAACAAAATCACACGAAAGGACGTGTATCCTCTCCCACTAATAGACGACGCACTTGATCGGCTCCCTAATGCCAAGTACTTTTCGTCAATAGACCTCAAGTCTGGCTATTGGCAAATCGAAGTCAACGAAAGAGACCGAGAGAAGACGGCGTTTATAACACCACACGGCCTCTTCGAGTTTAAGGTGATGCCCTTCGGTCTTTGCTCAGCGCCTGCAACTTTTCAACGCGTTATGGATACAGTACTGGCAGGATTGAAGTGGCAGACTTGCCTTGTGTACTTGGACGACTTCGTCATGTTTTCCTCGAATTTCGACGAGCATCTTCGGCGCCTGGAAGCTGTACTTCAAGCCATCAAGACGTCCGGACTCACACTGAAGCCAGAAAAGCGCAGATTTGCGTACGAGGAGCTCTTGTTCTGGGGGACGTTATTAGCAAGTCTGGAGTTCATCCCGATCCACGGAAAACAGCCGCCATCGCCGACTTCCCGCCACCCACTGACAAGACGGATGTGCGCCGATTTCTGGGCCTGTGCGCCTATTATAGGCGGTTCGTGAAAAACTTCGCCCGCATCGCCCATCCTCTCACTAGCCTTACCAAGGCCGACGTAGAGTTCAAGTGGGAAACGCCACAGGAACACGCTTTCCAGGAGCTTAAACATCACCTCCAGGCGCCTCCGTTACTTGCCCATTTCGACGAATTCGCCGAGACAGAAATACACACTGATGCTAGCAGCGTAGGTCTTGGCGCCGTTCTTGTGCAGAGGGCTGACGGACTTGAAAGGGTTATTAGTTACGCCAGCCAATCGCTATCCAAAGCACAAGCCAATTATTCCACAACAGAAAAGGAGTGTCCCGCCATCATCTGGGCTACGTCGAAATTTCGCCCCTACCTCTACGACAGGCCCTTCAAAATTGTGAGCGACCACCACGCCTTGTGTTGACTAGCCACCTTGAAGGACCCTTCAGGCCGCCTCGCACAATGGAGCCTGAGACTTCGAGAATGTGACATTACTGTCATTTACAAGTCCGGCAAGAAACACTACGACGCCGACTGTCTCTCTCGTGCGCCTGTCGACCAACCACCACCCGACGACCCGGATGACGACTACTTCTTGGGAACGAAAACTACCGGCGACTTCACTGAACGACAGCGGGCCGACCCGGAACTTAAGGCCCTAATAGAATACCTCGAAGGCAGGACCGCCGAAGTCCCGAAGGTATTCAAGCGCGCACTTGCGTCGTACTTCCTGCGAAATGGTCTTCTACAAAAGAAAAACTTTTCACCGCTTCGACCTAAGTACCTTCTTGTCGTGCCTTCAGCTTTGCGACCAGAACTCCTGCAGGCCCTGCACGACGATCCGACGGCAGGGCACCTCGGTGTTTCTTGCACGCTCGCGAGGATACAAGAAAGGTGCTAGTGGCCACGTCTTACCACCGACGTCACTCGTTATGTGAGGACATGCCGGGACTGTCAGCGGCGCAAGGCACCGCCGACAAGGCCAGCGGGACTTCTGCAGCCAATTGAACCACCTTGCCGACCTTTCCAGCAGATTGGTAAGGACCTACTGGGGCCGTTCCCGACGTCGGCTTTCGGAAACAAGTGGATCGTGGTAGCTACCGACTACCTCACCCGCTACGCCGAGACAAAATCCCTTCCCAAAGGCAGTGCATCCGAGGTAGCAAAGTTGTTCGTCGAAAATATCGTCCTACGTCACGGCGCCCCGGAGGTCCTAATCACCGACAGAGGAACGGCATTTACTGCCGACTTAACTCAAGCGATCTTGGCATACAGCCAGACAAACCACCGCCGGACGACAGCGTACCACCCACAGACCAACGGCCTCACCGAGTGGCTTAACAAGACGATCGCCGACATGCTGGCAATGTACGTCGATGTCGAACACAAGACGTGGGACGCCGTTCTTCCGTACGTGACCTTCGCATACAACACGGCGGTGCAGGAGACGACGCAGATATCTCCATACAAATTGGTCTACGGAAGGAGCCCGGCAACGACGCTCGATGCCATGTTACCCAACGTCACCGACGAAGAAAACCTCGATGTGAGTGAGTACCATCAACGCGCCGAAGAAGCCCGACAACTCGCGCATCTCCGTATTAAGAATCAACAGACGACCGACAGCCGCCGTTACAATCTTCGACGACGCTTCGTGGAATACCAGCCCGGTGAACGTGTTTGGGTGTGGACGCCGATACGCCAACGTGGACTAAGTGAAAAGCTTCTGCGACGGTACTTCGGACCGTACAGGGTGGTTCGACGTCTCGGCCCACTTGATTATGAGGTTGTCCCCGACGGCATCAGGAACTCTCAATGACGCCGATCACGACCTGAAGTCGTCCATGTCGCGCGCCTCAAGCCGTTTCATGCGCGCTGACAAACTGAAACAGTATTTTTTTGTATTATTATTGTATCGAAATTTATACATTGTACATTCTTGCATAATTGTTGTACCTTCATATTTAGTTAAAGCATTGGGACGATGCCTTTTTCAGCGGGGGGCAATGCCACGTTCCATTTCCCAAGTTTTCTTATCGTCCCAAAACACTACACAATTCTCAGCGCAAACTGCGCCTGCAGTTTTCGAGAAACTTCCAGACTGTAGTAGATCATTTCGATAAGATCACGCCTACTCAGCGAACTGTACAGATTATTCTGGAACCTACGCCACCGCCAGCGATAACGCTAGAACATTCGACAGCAACAGTATAAATGCCGACGCGCTTCGCCGCTTGTCAGTAGTTGATCGACGACCGACGCTCCGTTTACTGCTATCTGTGCAAGACTGCTACTGTAATCGAACTTTCCGTTTACCGGGCACAGGTTCGCCCGATTGATTGATTTGTGGTGTTTAACGTCCCAAAACCACCATATGATTATGAGAGACGCCGTAGTGGAGGGCTCCGGAAATTTTGACCACCTGGGGTTCTTTAACGTGCACCCAAATCTGAGCACAGGGGCCTACGACATTTCCACCTCCATCGGAAATGCAGCCGACGCAGCCGCGATTCGAACCCGCGACCTGCGGGTCAGCAGACGAGTACCTTAGCCATTAGACCACCACGGCGGAGCGCAGTGAGCAGAGCAATAATCGATGGTCAAGTCCCCGATGGATGGAAACTTAGCAGGATGAGCATGATCTATAAAGGAAAGGGGGATAAAGCTGGCATAAACAACTACTGCCCTATAACGGTGACATCAGTGGTCTACAGGCTGGCAATGCAGATTATAAAGGAAAGACTGCAGGCATAGATAGAGGATGAGGGAGTGCTTGGAAAACTGCAGAATGGGTTTTGGAAACACAGGAGGTTAGAAGACGATCTGTTCTCACTGACGCAGTGCATCGAAATAGCAGAAAAGGAACTCAGACCCCTGTCGCTAGCACTTTTGGATAACAAGGAGCTTACGATAGTGTAGTTCAAGAGGACTTGTGGGGAATAATGGACACACTAGGTGTGGAAGATGTAGTCACTAATCTTTTGAAGGAAATCTATAAAAGTAACAAGGTAGTTATAAAGTGGGAAAAACAGGTATCCAAGCCCACAAAGGTGAAACGGGGGCTTAGGCAGGTGTGTCCTCTGTCACCCTTGTTATTCATGATGTACCTACAAAAATTAGAGGTCAAGTTAGAGGGAAGTGGACTTTGCTTCAACCTCTCTTTCGTCAAACAAGGAAAACTCATTGATCAGGCACTATCAGCATTATTGTACGCAGATGATATAGTGCTAGTGGCCGACAACAAGGAACGTTTGCAGAGATCGATTGACATCTGCGGTAATGAGGGAGATAGGTTAGATTTCAGATTTTGTAAGGAAAAATCAATAGTCATGATTTTTAATGATAATGAAGGTAGTGCGCATAGGATACACGAGGTTATGCCAGAGATAACAGATAAGTACAAATATTTGGGCGTATGGATAAGAAATGAGACCGAGCACCTAAGGGAACACGAAATATACGTAACGACTAAAGGTAACAGGAATGTGGCAGTGATGAAAAATAGGGCACTGTGGAATTACAAAAGGTATGATGTTGTGAAAGGAATATGAAAAGCGGTCATGGTTCCGGGGCTGACATTCAGGAATGCGGTCTTGTGCATGAGATCAGCAGTTCAACCAAGATTAAAAATTAAGCAACGTGGAATAGGTAGGCTTGCTTTAGGAGCTCACGGGAATATACCAAATCAGAAAGCACAAGGTGATATGGGATGGACCTCATTTGAGGGTAGGGAAGCTAGCAGGCCCAAACGCGGTGGTCTAGTGGCTAAGGTACTCGGCTGCTGACCCGCAGGTCGCGGGTTCGATTCCCGGCTGCGGCGGCTGCATTTCTGATGGAGGCGGAAGCGTTGTAGGCACGTGTGCTCAGATTTGGGTGCACGTTAGAGAACCCCAGGTGGTCGAAATTTCCGGAGCCCTCCACTACGGCGTCTCTCATAATCATATGGTGGTTTTGGGACGCTAAACCCCACAAATCAATCAGGGAAGCTAGCAGCAAGATAAAATTTGAGAAAAAATGGGGGAGGAGAAATGGGGGAGGAGCATTGGGCTAGGAAGGTTTTTTAGCTACTTGCACGTGAAGAATATCGATACAAAATGAAGGAAGTGAACCAAGAAATTGGCTGGTAAATACTTAGATAACAGCAGGTGACCAAACCAAAAGAACTAACGGTTAAGAAGAAAGTGACAGAAACGGAGACTGACATGTGAAGAATGGGCATGATTAACAAGTCCATACTAGAGATCTATCGAACTTTTAAGCAGGAAATTGCCAAGGAAAAGATCTATGATAATACCCGGGGTAGTTCTTTGCTGCTTGAGTATTGCGAACCAAGACATATCGGGCCAAATACGAAGGGGTAGACACGGTATGCAGTGCATGTGGAGAGGTGGAGGAAACTGCCGAACACTTGATAATGTTCTGTAAAGGGCTTCATACTATAGTTCAGGATGATGGCTCAGAGTTTTTCAAATCACTGGGGTTTAGGGACAGGGAGGGCAAAATACACTTTAAGCAGGTAGAATCAACTAGAAGAAGGGTGTCTGATTGGTGGCTAAAGCCAAGGCACGAGTGAAAATTAAACTCTTCACTGCAAAGTACCAGTCCTCAACTTTACTACCTAAAGGAAAAAAAGATAAATCTAGTGGTTAGTTCACTAAATATTTCGGTTAGCCCGATCAACAGGGTACAGCCACATCCATCCATCAATCCGGGTAACTTTGCGGAGGAGACAAACGAGATGGCACGTGCCGCTCTCCACAAAATCGCTCCCACGCTGTGTGGTGACTCGTTTTCGGTAAAATCGTTTTGATCGAGCAAGTGTAGGGCAGTACATGACACCCAAGCCCTTTAAAGTCTAATCTCTGAAAACCATTCTTGAAAAGGCCTACGAGCAAGACTTGACGCCAACTTTCGTGGACTTCAAGGGCAACTCCGGCGATTTTTCGACCATGTCAAGGTAATTGTGTCTCTATGTTCCTGAGACGCTCTTTTCTTGAGACCAATAGCTGAAATTCTCAGGAATTTCGCAAATGATTTTAATGAGCAAAAAGGTGCGAAACTGAAGCCGAGCCGGGCGCCCTTTCTGCGTATGACGTATACTATTTGCTAAGAACAGGAGGCCGTAAACTGGTCCCGCCGGTGCGTAGTATGAAAATTGTGAAAGCCAGACGAGTGAAGCTCCGGTCAAACAGCACTCAGGAAGTAAGAAAGCTTTCCTCTGCAATACCCGTGCCAGACACCTCCGCCGTACCCTTGTGGCCACCACAATAAACGCTAGTGGCCAAAGTAGCGTTGCTATCAGCTGCGTCACTTCTGTTGACATTCCAAACATGACGGCACCAAGACAGTGTTGCCGATAATTCTGGCAAGCGAAGTGACCTTTGCATGTGAGGAAATCTTTGAAATTCATTTGCAAACAGTCAGCGCATATATCAAGCCTATAAATTGGTATAAATGACGGAAATGTGGAAAGGAACGTACGCAGCGAATTTCATTGAGATCCATTGACCTCGAAAAATTGCCGGAGTTGGCCTGTAATAATATTGCGGTTATTTGCGGCAGAGCTGCTGCAGGTGCACCGAGTGATGTTAATCAGTGTAAGGCTTCATATAATTTGAACACACTAAATCGTTCAACCACGAGTGGAAACTTTGGTATCAGAGCCCAGTTTCGCTGTTACGAACGCATAATCTTGCACAAGCCGCAACTTAAATGCTCACTTAGCGTTCATTATCAGCCACCGAATGTAACAGTTTTAGTGAGGTACAGTTACTCATTCTAAGATTTGGGTGTACGTTAAAGAACCTCAGGTGATCGAAATTTCCGAAGTCCTCCACAACGGCGTCTCTCATAATCATATGGTCGTTTTGGGACGCCAAACACCACATATCAATCAATCGATCAATGAATCAATCACAGTTACACAGTTACACACAATTAGCGCAATAACCATGTTTCCAGCAGCAGACATGCGAACAGTTTTTACAAAAACACTTTATTTTCATGTATGCCAGGTGTTCATGCACTACAACACTCATATATCCACTATTTGCTCTTTCTTTTATTACTATGGTAGGTTCACGTGTTTTAAAAAAAGCGGGATCGAGTGAGTCAATAACATTGCACCAAGGAAATTCGACTAATCTGCAAAGCTCCGTTGAGATACCACTTCTTCCTGGACTGGGAGATTTCTTGGTGCATTTAGTTTAAAAGCAAGTAGCGTTGTATACATTACCGAAAAAAAGTAACCAGATAGCTTACTTGTTACTATGACAATAAATAATCGCGTTACCATCCTACATTGTCTACCAGAAAGGCAACGGGTTACCGTTACCGAAATAAAAATAACATACGTCTTCTTTGATTATACTCCATGATTGATATGTTTAGTTTAACGTCCCAAAACCACCATATGATTATGAGAGTCGCCGTAGTGGAGGCTACCTTAAAGCAGCAGCTCCATTTATACATGTATAACGAGTGCGTCAAATACTAATTGCCGAAGTAACGTGCTATACCAGTAACGGTGTTACTTATAACGCGTCACCACCAGCACTGGAAACAAGGCGGGCGTTCTCGCACTCATCACGATTATCATGAAGTACCAGATTTCTGACAGCGTAGCTTGCCACATAATATACAGGGCGACCATACGCCGCTCAGCGGTGTACGATTCATGGGCGACAGACTTCGCTAGAGCATCAGATCTCCTCATTTTATTCCATCTTATGCAGCATTTTTTTCTACAGACAGAGAGATTCCTCCACTAAGTGATCCACGTTGCCACCCTTAAGACTCTTCAAGAGGCTGAGCTGAAGCATTAAGTTTTGCGTACAAGCATAATTCAGCGACGCTGGGTCTACTTTTTTTTTATCGTTAATACGTTCAGGCATTTCAGGTAAACCCAGTGCAACCACCGATAAACGAAGTACTTGTAAAGCAGCTATACCGCCTGCGAAAAAAAAAAAGCAGCGCACCCGAGGGAAACCATGCGAAGTGCGCCGCTCACTACTCATGGATGGATGGTTGGATGAATGGATATGGCTGTACTCTTTGGACCAGGCGGTGGCTAGCGCCACCAGGCCGTAATACTTAATGAACCAAAAACTAGATTTATTTTTTCCTTTAAATAGTAAGGTTGAGGATCCGTACTTTGCAGTGAAAGGTTTAAGTTTCACTCGTGCCTTGACTTTAGCCACCAATCAGATAACCTCCTTCTAGTTCATTCTACGCACTTAAAGTATATTTTGCCCTCCTTGTCCCTAAACCCCAGTGCTTTGAAAAACTCTGCGGCATCATCCTGACCTATAGGGTGAAGCCCTTTACAGAACATTAACAAGTGTTCGGCAGTTTCTTCTTCCTCTCCCCACGCACTGCATACCGTGTCTACCCCTTCGTATTTGGCCCGATATGTCTTGGTTCGCAGTACTCCCGACCTGACCTCAAACAGCAGAGAACTACTGCGAGTATTATCATAGATATTTTCCTTGGCAATTTCCTGCTTAAAAGCTCGATAGATCTCTAGTGGAGACTTCTTTAACATGCTGATTCTCCACATATCGGTCTCAGCTTCCTTCACCTTCTTCTTAACGGATAATTCTTTTTGGTTTGGCCCCCTGCTGTTTTCTAAGTATTTACCATTCAATTTTCTGGTTCGCTTCCTTCATTTTGTATCGACATTCTTCATGTACAAGTAGCTGAACACCTTCCTAGCCCAACGCTCCCCCCCCCCCCCCGTTTCTCTCAATCGCTTCTGAAATTTTATCTTGCTGCTAGCTTCCCTGCCCTCAAATGATGTCCATCCCATATCACCTTGTACTCCCTGATTTGGTGTACTCCCGTGAGCTCCTAAGGCAAGCCTACCTATTCCACGTTGCTTAATTTCTAATTTTGCTTGAACTTCTGATGTCATGCACAAGACCGCATTGCCGAACGTCAGACCAGGAACCGTGACCCCTTTCCATATTCCTCTCACAACATCATACCTACTGTAATTCCACAGTGCCCTGTTTTTCATTACCGCTGCATTTCTGTTACCTTTAGTCGTCACTGTATATTTCGTGTTCCCGTAGGTACTAGATCCCATTTCTTATCCATACGCCCAAATATTTGTACTTATCTATTATCTCTAGCATGACCTCCTGTATTCTAAGCGCACTACCTTCATAATCATTAAAAATCATGACTGTTTATTTTTCATTACTGAATCTGAAATCTATCCTATCTCCCTTGTTACCACAGATGTCGATTAATCTCTGCAAATCTTCCTTGTTGTCGGCCATTAGCACTATATCATCTGCGTACATTAATGCTGGTAGTGCCTGATCAATGAGTTTTCCTTGTTTGACGAAAGAACGGTTGAAGCCCAGTCCACTTTCCTCTAATTTGGCCTCTAATCGTAGGTACCTTATGAATGATAATGGTGACAGGGGAAACCCCTGCCTAAGCCCCCGTTTCACCGCTGTGGACTAGGATACCTGTTTTTCCCACTTTATAACTACCTTGTTACATTTATAGATATCTTTTAAAAGATTAGTGACTCCATCTTCCACACCTAGTGTGTCCAGTATTCCCCACAATTCCTCTTGAAGCACGCTATCGTATGCTCCCTTGATATCCGAAAATGCTAGCCACAGGGGCCTGTGTTCCTTTTCTGCTATTTCGATGCACTGCGTCAGTGAGAACAGATTGTCTTCTAACCTCCTGTGTTTCGGAAACCCATTCTGCAGTTTTCCAAGCACTCCCTCATCCTCTATCCGTGTCTGCAGTCTTTCCTTCATAATCTGCATCACCAGCCTGTAGACCACTGATGTCACTGTTATAGGACGGTAGTTGTTTATTTCAGCTTTGTCCCCCTTCCTGTATATATCATCTCATCCTGCTAAGTTTCCATCCATCGGGAACTTCTCCATCGAATATTATTTTGCTCACTGCCTCTCTGAAAGCGTGCTTAGACTTCGGACCTAATGCTTTTATCAGCATAATTGGAATGCCATCATGGCCTGTTGATGCACTACTAGGAACTCTTTTCTCAGACCTTTCCCAATCTCCATGTGAAAATGGAGCCATTGCACCACTTGATTCATCCTTGTCTATTGTGGTGCACAAAGCACCTCTTTGATGAGATTTTTCGGTGACCCTTGTTATTATATATTCAATAGCTTCGTCCCCTTCTAGCCTAGCACCTTGAGCTGTAGTTATAGTGTACTAAAATATTCTAACACACTCACGCCGCTGCCATCAGCGCCCCTAGCGGCATCGGCGCGCGGAAGAGCCATCTCCGGCAAGCGAAAGCGCTGCGCTCATCGCACCTCCCTATTCTAGCCGCCCTAGCACTGCAGCAATCTCTGTCAAAAAAGTTTGGAAGTGTTTCGGTTCCCCCGGTGGCACGAAACATTTCGAGGCAAAAGTGCTCGGTTCACCCAATAGCCGCTTAAAACCGGCTTGACTTGGCTTAAAGTGTATGAATAGTAGGCGCTAGAATCGGTGTGTTGGAAAACATTTTCAGGCGATTTGGGCGTTCTTTATTCTGTGGTTCAGGTAGAGTTCCTCACTATCTTGTGACACACAGTCTGTGGCGGGTTCATCGTATTCTAGTCGTGATGTTTTTTTCTCCGATGTTGGTGTTGGATTGGACTGTAATCTGTTTGAAATGGCGAGAACCGCCTCTGCCCGTGGGGTCGTGGTCGCTTTCTGTTGTTAGAAAGTGACTCATACGCAAGTCGTTGCCGCTTTTCTTAATTCCTGTGATGTCGTCGTGTTCAGGAGCTTCTTATCCGTGTTTATCGAGTAGTTAACGTCATTCGCCCGAAGCACAGAATTACCACCTACCAGCCCGAAGTGTTTGCCACCAAATCTACAAGCAATGACAACGAGCATAAAATAAAGGCCTTTGGAACGCGATTTGTGAATGTTGGTCTGATGCATGTAGTACGCGTATGTATGGTAGGTGCATGTGTGTTGCTTGAGGACCGATCAAACAGCTGGTGTCACTTGGGACGAAGTATATACTGTGCCAACGCTTTCATTGAAGCTTGTTCTTGCGTAAGTGCGCGAGATAGATACGGAATGCACAAGTTGGAATTAGAGAACGTTCTTGTCCGAGTGGCTTTATTAAGCAGTCGCAGATGATGGCAATTTGTTTGCTTAGCAGTGTGTGTTTAGATTGAGGTAACCAACAGTGAAGGTAGTTGTGTGTGGGTGAGGAAATTAGTTTTCTTTGTTGCGGTGCCTTCCAAACAAATCCGTTATTTCTTCTCTTCATTGCGTCGGTATCTTGATGTGGCACTAAATTTTGCTATGTGCTCTTCGTGACACTTCCTCTCACTCTAGAATGCTCTAGTAAACGTTGACGCTAAAGTTCAGCTGAAGTGTTTAAAGTTCCTTGCTGCTAACCACAGCAACATTTCTTTGTCTATGGGATCAGATGGACGCTTGTTATTTGGCATGCCTTTTATAACGCGAAACGTTTCTTTTTTTTTTCGTTTACTGGACAGTCCGGAAAAAATTGGGGACATTTGTTCCGACTGGGACAGCGCGGGCAAAGTCTTGGACAGTCCAGCGAAATTCGGGACGGCTGGTAACACTAGTTTAGGCAAGTGTATAAAAATGAAAAAAAATATAATAAAATACAAATTTCATCGCTGGGAGCATTGTTGAGCTTCAATTGCTAACCCGTAAAGGTCTTTTTAAAAGTTAACATTGCCGCAATACAGCAATGTCATGGGGTGAAGTGCTTACAGTGTATTGCAGTAAAGCATACATTATGCGCGCGCGTAGTGTGTGTGTGAAATGGAAGCGTAGCACTGCTATTAGCCCTAATGCGATGCGCCGTGCTTTGTCTCATTACTTGTCATGCGACAGACGGCATCAGCACCAACTTCAACCTTTGTAAAGAGTCCATATGTTCCCCCCATAATAATATTTTTTTTTGAATTGTTGCAAGTGATTCACACTGCAGTAAACTTCTAGTATATCGCATGAATAATTTAAAATTGTTGCATAGCCCCCAATAAAGACGTGAAAAATACCTGTGACAGACTCTTTGGAACTCCAGATTATGTGCCATCAGATATGTGCTCTAAAATGAAAATGATCATTATTAGTGAAATATATACTCAAGCTAGGTATTGGAGACGATTGTGCATGTTTTGCAAATTTCCTTTTAAAAGCTCATGCTTCACTTTATCGGGCTTTCTTTAGTTATTAAGAAAAATAGCTCCCCAAGAATGGTCTAAAATTAAACACACAGTTTGTCATGGGGCAAGATGAGCTTAGCAAGAAAATGATTTATGAAAACCATTCTGTCGCATAACTAAGAGCAAGCTGGTTTCAGGAAACATGTTGACCTGAGATGATGGCACGTGTTCAAGCATCTTACAAAGGCTGCTTGTTGTTATAATGTGGCGGTAATTGGACAAATGTCTGTCATTAGGTGTGGAGATACATTGCATCTCTGATGATCAAATTTTTAAAGAATAGGTTTTCAGGGGATGCTAAAAACTTTTTTGAAGGGGTGAGCATTAGAGAGCATTACTTTATTAAAGTCTCCAATTTCATTAGGTTAGCACTGAGGCTTGCAGGTATGTTAAATGAGCATGGTCACTTGAGTAACACTCAGAGGTCAATAATTATAGGGTGAACAGCAAGGTATGTATGAAACAGGATTATGCAAATAGCAGAAATAGACATAATGAAGTTGTCGAGAAGACTTTGTTAACAGTACATTTACAGGCTTCACGCAGAATTTGCTTTCCAGCAGGGTGAATTTACTTTTGCTGATGCTTCCGATGGCATCATTGCAGTTCATAAGCACTGGTTTTACGGACTGCACGTGACGATCTTGTTTTTTCAAGGTTCATGTACTGATTAAAAAGTATAGGATCAAGAAACTTACATGCTGTCTGAAGGCATAATCAGGCTCACCATAGAGGTAATTGGTGACATTTCAGTGAGTTGTATGTGGGAGGTCTGTGTACATAACATCATAGTAATCTTGCAATGCTGTAGCTTTATTTGCGTAACGAGTGAAGCTTCTTTTCTTGTTAAAATTTCTGCCAAGCAAACAAGTTCCAACAGTAGGATTTGACCTCGGGTAAAGCAGGTGGTAAGAGTGAGCTTATTCAGAAGCCCTTCAAAAGTACCCACTGAAGGAATTAGTACCTATAGGGCGAAAATTCCAGTGCACCAAGAAAGGCAAGGGAGGACGGTGCAGGTTAACATTTCAGGAGGGTATCTTGTGGACATCATCCTTCTCTAGCCACAAGCTTGTATGGTCAATGTTTAGCAGACTCCTACTAACATAAACTAGGTATAAATGTTGCTTCTCTTTTGCAAGATGACACACCATATACCTTTTGAGAGTCTCCTCACCACAAGCCCTTACATTAGCCTAAAAATATTTTTTTCTACGGTGCCCTTTTTTTTGTCCTAAACAGTTGTCTCAAGCAACAATATTCACATTGTGGCAGTATAGCTGGTGACCACAGAGACTGCTCCAGCCATCACGATGTATACTCCACTCAAAATGTAAGACACTGCAAAATCATATTCCGGTGTGCGTGCATACGACCTTGAACATGCAAGCAGTGACCACTTCTCTTGTGTTCTCTGCACTGGCGCATGCTTGTTGCACACCTGTTCAAGATTGTGACAGTGAAATTAGTTCTGGCAATGCTGTCTCAGAGGTAAGACTGTGTACACCCTTAGGAACACTATGGTGGAGCGAGCAGAGGTGCATATCAAATGTAGTAATAAACTGGCAATACCATGGTGATATAAGCACACTTGCATTCATTTATTACATGTTTATTGAGGCAGACATCACACAGCTCAACCTAGTTGTGATCACTTTTCGTTATTGTCTACATAGTTTTCCCGTTGGTCACAGCACAGGAAGAAAAATTTCTCTGTGGGAGCACCATATTTTAAGCTTGCATGACTCCAATGAAGCACTGTGCGAACAGATATATTGAAAATGTCAATACTTCGGGTCCTATAAATGGTGAACTGATTGTCACATTCAGCCGGTGATCTTGTAGGAGCTTTAGCATATACTCTAAAGTCATTTTGCATCAACAATGCCACATACAATAGTTTAACAGTGGTTGTTAATGGGCAAGATGATGCATAGCTTCAGGGAGGTAATTAAGCTAAGGGGGAAAAATATAGATGCCTAAGCACCACTGGAAAAATGAAAAAGCACAGAAAAAGAGCACCGGTCGCAGCTGAACTGCAGAAAATATTTACACTGCACCACACATTCGCATCGTCTAGAATTTTCCCTAATAATGTTATACCAACCTGCCAAGCAGCAAGTACTTCTAAGGTAATAAAGTGCAGAATGACACTTGCATAAGACAGGAAACAGGACGCGAGTTAACTGCCATCTATCTTTGTTTGTGGCTTCGGTAGAAAATATATAAGGAAACAGACACATGTGCAGAGTGACAGTGTGCAATGTCACAGTCATCAAAAACATCACTTAACATTGCCTGCTCGAGAAATTTTCCTGGTTTTCAAAGTTTCAACAAATGTGTTACAATTAAATACACCACTTCTTTTCCAGCTTGAACTGCTTCCAACAGTTCACATTTATCAGGACTGCTGCCTGTAATCTTTGTCAGGTATTTAATCTGAACTGACATGCCCTAATACTTACACACAATCAGCCATATTTGTCTATCTACCCTTAACAGCCTGTGAGTCCACATGTAACAACACACGCTCCACCCTTCCAGTGGTCATAGTTCATACGGGTCATTATATCATTCAGTTAGCTGCCTAACTATACTTTCATTCATTCACTTCATATTTCTTGAAAATAGAGATATGTGAACCCTACAACTGCTTTGCAAAAAACAAATGAAGTACAAGTATAACACTTGCTATGATGGCTTAATTAAAAAAATTATTTCACGATGATGGCCTAGAAGCTTTCTCTAGAAAACATGTAAAGCCCATATGGAGAAGTATGTGTCCCAGGGAAATTCTGCAACTGCCAAATTCGAAGGGTGTGCAAAATATTCTACGATTTCATATACCAAGTTGAATACTGTTCTATTTAATTCAGTCGCCATTATTTGTAGAACTAAACATTTTTACTAGCTTAATAAAATTTAAAATGTTAAATGCACTGAAATAAAGAGAAAATGTGTAAAAGTATCATAAATTTCATCCCTGGCAGGTTATACGCATTAAACATGACAGCTTATCTAGTGCAGCGGGCTGCTTCGCTCTAAGAAAGTGATTTCGCTTCCTATACAATTGTCACTTACCCTTTCTTAACACTTCTGTAGATTTTAAGGGCTTGATGTTTTTGCCAGATACTCGATTCCTACTTTTAAGATTTCTAGGAGTCCTTATCATAGCTGCAAATGGAGATACAGCCAGTATTTGATGTACTTGTTTTTATATTGCAATGGAAATAATACATCAACTGGGAAATAGCAATGAAACATTTTGTGTTAAATTTTATTTCAAATTCGTTTTGCTGCACAACTTGTGTACCAAACAGTGGCCGACAACCATTGGGTGTATTTGCACCGTGCTCTGCCATGACGAAGCACATGCATGAAACTTGAGAGACACGAGCTCATGCATGCAGGTGCAATTATTATGTAGTCATCCCTTGAAACATCCTTGGTAATTTTAAATACTTGGCTGGGCAGATGTCCGTTAAATTATTCTCGAATGTCCAGGCTGGCTACAAAATGAGCAATGCTAATAATGTTCTTGGCTTGTGCCACAAATTTTTTACCACTCATTTTTTAAAAATATTTTCTAACGCTGTTGTTGTACAACCAAACAAGAATATGTACATGCTCTTTAGCATACTGTTATTCACAAACTAAATGCCAGTTCATTAAAACTCAAGATAGTTAAACATTCATATTCCATAATTACGATCAGGTGAGTTACCACAACAACCAATCTTGCACTGATGTCATTATGTTTTCATTATGAATTTAGTAATTTGCATGCTTGCTTCTTTTTCACAGAGTATGCATATTATTATACAAGACACCACAACTTACTCATTTATCAACTTTAGTATTTTATCACTTTCAATCAACCATCATATTGCAAAGTCTTGAAACAAGTCACTTTTAAGACCCACAAGTTTTCTTGTGCCCTTACAGTACATCGAAGGCCCTGAAGTGTCAAACAGGCCAAAAGGCATTGGTAAGGCTTGTTCATAGGCATTGGGCAAATCTGTTTACAAAATGTGTTAAAGGCACATGCGTGCACATGTTTTGGTTTGATTGTACGTTAACATTAAGAAAGGAAGGAGCGGTGCGACATTTCTGGCACAAGCCAAGCATGTGTTTAGCATTGCTAACTTTCACTTCACTTCACTTTATTATCTTAAAGACCCCGGTGAGGGGGTATTACATAAGGGGTAAGTTAACAAATGGAGGTTACAGAGAATGATCTTCTGACAAACAATATGTATTTATGTTTTGCGCAAACGTTGATGAACACGTGATGGCTGCAATGTCACGGGGAAGGCCATTCCAGTCCACTGCTGTGCGAAGAAAAAATAAGGCAGCAAAAGTAGTAGTGCGAGCGCGTGCGCATGCGATTGAATAAGGATGGGTTGTGCGGTGAGATATGCGCGTTGGTGGGATAATGTAAGCTGCTTGATTGAGGGAACTGTGAAAGAACTTGTGAAACAAACAGAGGCTGGCGATGCAGTGATGCACAGAAAGATTATTAATATTAATGTCATGTTTTAGGGATGATATGCTTATTTCGTATGAATATGAAGAGTAAATGAACCTAGTGACATGATTTTGTACAGATTCTATTTCGTTTATTAGGTATATCTGGTGCGGGCTCCAGATGGGCGCTGCATATTTTAGTTTAGGTCTGATGAGCAATTTGTAAGCCAGAAGTTTTATGTCTAGTGGTGCGTGACGCAAATGACGCTTTAGGAAACCGAGGGGTCTCTTCACGGATGATATGATGTTGTTTATGTGAGTGTTCCAGGAAAGGTCAGATGTTAAGGTGACGCCTAGGTATTTATGACTGAACTTGTTCGAAAGCGGAATTAGAGATTAGGTATGAGAATGATAAAGGATTACGCTGGCGTTGAAATGAGGCGAGTTTGCATTTAGTAGGGTTAAGCTTCATTAACTAAAGATCACACCACTGTTGCACAAGATCCAGATCCTGTTGGAGTGTAGTTTGATCAGAAATGTTAGTAACTGTGCGATAGATGACACAGTCGTCGGCAAATAAACGGATATGGGAAGATACATGAACAGGAAGATCATTAATATATATTAGGAACAAGAGGGGTGCAAGTACAAATCCTTGGGGGACGCCGGATGCTACTGGGAGGGAGCTGGAACGGGTATTTTTAATGGAGACGAACTGAGAGCGGTTAGTAAGAAATTGTGTGGTCCATGCAAGAATGTTGGGGGCAGGTTCAGCTGGGAAAGTTTTAACAGTAGGCGTTTGTGCGGTACCTTATCAAAGGCTTTTGCGAAGTCGAGAAAGATTGAATCGATCTAAAAGTGATGGTCGAGAGAAGAGTGTATATCATGAATAAATATAGCAAGTTGGGATTCACAGGATAATGATTTACGAAATCCGTGCTGGGAAGAATGAAAAAAATTGTTGGTGTCAAGAAAGTTCATGATGTGTGAATATATGATATGTTCCATGATTTTACAAGGGATGCCTGTTAGAGAGATGGGTCAATAATTTAGGGGGGGACTGTCTGTTACCTGATTTGTGGACTGGAATGACCTTTCCCTCCTTCCAGTCGTCTGGTAAAATTCCTGTTTCGAGTGACAATGAGAAGATCATTGAAAAGTACACTGCAATAATTTCCTTAGTATTTTTTAACAACTTTGAGTTAATATTGTCTACGCCAGCTGATGATGAAAGTTTTAATTTGTCAATGAGTGATGAAATGCCACTAACGGATAATACAACAGGGGCCATCACTGGTAATGTCGTAGTAGGTGGCGTAAGAAACGGTACGTTGGCTTCTTTAGTGAACACTGATGAGAACGCGGTGTTAAAGATATTGGCACAAACAGTGTCGCTTACGTCTTCATTTTTATCGTTTATAAGCGTGATGTCTCGTGTTAGTTGCAGGTTTATGATTTCCGAGAATTTTCTAGAGTTAGATTTCAGATTTTTAGATAAATCATTGTGATAGAATGTCTGTTTCGCTTTTCTAATTTCAGCATAATAAGCATCTTCCGCAGCATAGTACTTGCCCCATGCGCACGCATTACCATTAAACTTCGCAGCTCGGAAGAGGCGCTTTTTTTATTTTCAAGTGTTTTCAAACTTTTGGAAAACCATGGTTTATCTTTATTGGCAGTAAAGCTCACAGTGGGGATGAATTTATTAGTCAAGTCAGTTATCTTGTCCTTAAGCATTATCCAGCTGTCATTGAGAGAACAGGAACCGAGATTGAGTTTGAAGTATGGTAGGAAATCTCGTAGTTCACGATTAATTAATTCATAATTACCCTTATCATACAAGTGAATCGTTTTGCGGAAAATAAAGCGTATTTTTGGGGTGAAGTTAAATATAGTATGGATGACTTTGTGATCGCTGATTTCACGTAAGTATGCAATAGATTTTAAGCTTTCGGGGCTATTTGTTAATACCAGGTCTAAAATGTTTGAAGATTCACTAGTGACGTGCGTTAGTTCGGTTACCTGTTGGATGAGATTAAAGTTGAGGCAAACATCGATGAATTCTCTTGCTTTAGTATTTCCTGAGGTTGGTGAAACCTGATTGAGCCAATTAATGGAGGGAAAGTTAAAATCCCCATAAAGCAGAACATGTGCGTTAGGGTGTTTATTAGATAGCTGGGATAAGGTTTCGTTAAGTTTGCGGGGGAAGTCTGGGTCAGTTCGAGGGGGCCTATAGCATACGCCAAGTATTATTGCTTCGGGAGGGGCACGGCATATTACCCATAATGATTCTAGTTGTGAAGATGTGTTGATTAGAGAGCATGATAGTTCTTTTTTAGTGGCCATGAGTATGCCTCCGCCACGTGAATTTTTACGATCGTGACGAAAGAATATGGTATTTATCCCGCACTAACTTTATAGTTAGTGCGGGAGTTTCAGATTAATTCCAGCCTATTTTTTTAGCAATATATCTATAACATGTGGTACAAATAGTTTCTGTTAGTAATTTCACAAATGACAACACTATTATCAGCAAATCATGACGAAATTTAGATGATAGCAAGGAAGGGGCATTGGCAGTTAAAATGAGAAATAAGCTGGGCTTAGCTGAGCACAAAGTGAGTTCAAATTCATGCGAAGCATTCAAAGTACTAAACTTTGTTCGGTAGTGCCAAGGTCCAGATGACTTAATTTTGAAGTAAATGTTTATGACTGACCTTGTCAAATGTGTTAGAAAATTCTAAAATAATTCAGTCTATGAATCACTTCATCAAAAGAATGGCTCAATTTATGAGTAAATAAGTGGAGTCTAACTTTGAAGCGTAGTTTTAAATCTATACTGCGTAGTGTTGTATGAAATGTAGGGTGATATAGAGGTACTTAGCTACTGAATAAGCTTTGTTAGAATATAATAATAGTAGTGGTATTACAACATATGTGCAAGTTAAAATGAGGAAAAATAATAATAAATTTTTAAATTCCAGAAGAAAAAAAGAAAATAAAAAAATTACAGCATATTCATGGAGTGATTGATGATAAGTGGGGTGAAGCGTCAGTCCATGCATGCGTCTATGCATTCGATCGCGTTCCAGAATGCAGATGACGCATGGGTAACACCGATGAGATGCGTGCCAAAGGAGCCGAGCGCAAGCGTCTTTAACGTGCCCGCCACTCTGCTTCGTTCATGCCCCACCAACGATCCACTACGTATGGTGACTATAAAGGAGACTGAGAGATCCGCTCGTTCTATGCATATCCAGGCACAGCCCCCCATGCAGCCAATCTGAGAGTAGGGGTACAGCGCCATCTAGTTATCTTTACCCAACTGCAGTTTCTATGTAATTCTTAAGAAAGTGCTGTCTATTATACTGTTCGGCAAATACTGCCTTCCTTTCTTTGTTTTCTCTCCTCTCGGTTATGCGTGATGCTTGTACCATATCTAAGGACACAGTGAAAGATGGGGCATCAGTATCAAAAGGACTTACTGGTTTGCATTCCTTTATGGTTTGGGGGAAGTATGAATATTTATAGCAACTTGATTCAAAAGTGTATTTATTATGTGTTTGTGAGTGCCTGTAAGGTGTTAACTTACAATGACAGAAAAAAATTACTTTTGACGGGTCGATGTTTATGTCACTATAAATTAATTGAAACAAAATCTTTAGTTTTGCTATTTTTGCCCTACCTTGTAGTGTTAATAGACCAGCTTTCGTTTGCAACTCAGTAGGAGAATTCGTTAGATTGAATTTGTTATAAATATACCTCATTGCCTTCCTGCGCACCCCCTTTTAATTCTTGCAATTAGTTATTTTGTATGTGGAAACCCCACAAACAATTTTAATCATGTTAGTAATATATTCATTATTATTATTATTATTGCATTGATAACATTGCACTTGATTTGCAGTTTACTCATTAAATCTGTATTTCACTGTTACACTGTTTAAGGCAGTATTTATAATGTCCTTACAAAGACCTACATATTTTAACTGCATT
The DNA here is from genome assembly GCA_013436015.1 of Rhipicephalus annulatus. Lineage (NCBI taxonomy): Eukaryota > Metazoa > Arthropoda > Arachnida > Ixodida > Ixodidae > Rhipicephalus > Rhipicephalus annulatus. The sequence continues at coordinate 201,641 of WOVY01010997.1, forward strand.
TAATGGACTCAGATATATCAGCCAGTCTTGTGGCACACCCTACAGGACAAGAATATTTTCGTCATTTCAGGACATTCCGGGGATGTTTTGGATTTTCGAAGGAGGTACGTATTAGGGAATGACTGATGCACGGCTACCTGTTTTTCATGCAACCTTACCTTATCTCCAAAAGATCAGGTGATGGCAGTATGAGGCAAAGCAGTTAGACCTTTTCAGAGTAGCTTTATGCCTTTCTATAAATTGCAGTGCCATGTCCTCCTCTGGCAGAGAGGTGCTGGGCAATAGGAGGTAAGGGAGTGCCAGCCCGTTTAAACTTCGATGCAGCACACAGCAATATTTGGTTGTGCATATGTCCTGTGCTTTACTCAAACTGTTTTTTAGTTGTTTGCACTGCTTTAAATACCCTGTGCCTTTTTGAAATGAAACTTGTACTGGCATACAATGAACTGTAAATGTTGTCAGCATTAGATGTACAAAAAAAAACCATCATGAAGGCAATGAGCCCTTATCACTTATTTGCCTTGCACTACAGCTATTCTGGGATGAATAGAATGGCCATAAGGAAGATAATAATAATAATAATAATAATAATAATAATAATAATAATACTAATAATAATAATTCACACCAACTGGTTTTATTATAACAAACAATTCCAGCTGATTCCATTTCCAGGCCAGCTGGTTTCATTTTCAGTCTCGAGTGGTTCATGCTGGGACCAACTGGAACATGTTGCTAATGTGTTGGCTTGTACTTAATCCCAGCTGTATACAGCCATGGTTTCAGTTAAGTGAACTGAAACCGTAGAGTATTTTCACCTGGAAAGGAAAGAATGTAGAAAGTGATGCATCCAAAGGCAGAAAAGAAAACAAAGAGGAAAGATACAAAAGGGAACAGAGCAAGAAAAAAAAGGCGAGCTCTCAAAGAGAAAAAGAGAAAGAAGGAGGCACACGCACACTGAACTTCTCTCGCCCTCATTTTTGAGGGCTCCTCGTTTTTTCCCTATGCGTCACTTTTTTACCGTAACCTGGCTAAATTTTTGCTCCTTTACACAGATCGACTGAATTGACGGTGCACTCAGATTTAGCGTACATGCTCGTTGTCACATCCTGTCCCAAAATTCTCATGCCTGTCGTGCCAGAAAACAGCTTTGCAATGAAAATCACTATCCTGCAGCTGAGGAGCTGTATCATACACAGATCATAATGTCGGCCTGATCGCACGAAGTAACGGTAATAACTTAGTAGTACACCATGCATAACACAAACGTTCAGTGAGCCCTTAAGTTATGTCGTCTTAACTGCAAAAGTGCAAGTTGTGCTTTGCCAGCATTTTCCTCAACTATGAGCCATACACTACAGCTGTGTTTGTATGAATACAAAAGAGAGTACTGCTTAAAATGTTAAGTACACTGACTATACAATTAAAAATATGGTTATCGGCATTTCTAAGAGTTACATTATCTTGTAAAAAACTGACACATACTTATGTCAAGATTCGTGCCGAAAGTACGTCTTGCCCAAGGATATTTCTGAAAAATTCAGCATATTTCACGTAGCTCCAGAATCGACATTATGCGAAGCATGCGGAGGCATGCTTAGCGTGACCATGTTGTGATTTTTTTATAGCGGCACGTCATGAAATTATGCCAAATATACGTCCAAATGTTCCACACACAGACCTACATTGAAGAATTTCAAGTGTTTATATAACCACTTGTTTGCACTTGTGCAATGATGCAAACATGAACTTGAGCATTAGGAACACCAGAATCAATAAGCTGGTATGAAGTGCTGGTGCTAGTGAGGGTGGTAGCCCTAGACGCTGCTGCATAAATCAACTTCAGTGCAGGGCACCTAGCAACAATTGACGTCAACCCGATATCACAGCTGCATCATAGGAGTACATATGTAATGTTTATAAAGCTGGATTGCCACCACTGCAACCACTATTAACGTTTCATGACCATATTAAGGTATTAAGCTATTTGAAAAGTAGGTCCGAGATCTGGCGTGGCTTTGTTGTAGAATATGCTTGAGTGCCGCGCAGAATGCTTGGGTTCGATTCCTGATGGGACCGCGACATTTATTCTTTGCATTCGTCGGGTCAGCGCTGCCGATGTAAGGCTTTTTAGATGCGAAGCATCTCTGACTCACGTGTTTAACGCCGTCCGTGCGAACGCACCAGCAGCGCGTTTCTCTCGCCGCAGGTATTGGAGCACTGCCAAGTAGGTCAAGTCGCAGCTGCGCGTTGACGTCTCACCCGCAGCAGCTGCCAGCTCCTCCACCCGCTCATAACACACATCTTTCCCACTTCACCCTCTCCACCACCCGCAACGCTCGACCGCACGTCCAGTGGAAACACTTTTTTAGCTCGTTATCTGTGATGAAACTTACACGAAACCCAACCCGCCTCCCATGTCTTTGCGTTTCAAACAAACGTTTACTCGAGTAAACATTACACCGAGTTCGCTTCCAGCCGTTCTTCCAGCACCCGCGTCGACGCCCGTTTCAACTGGGTCAACGACGTGAGCACCACTGCTGCTTCGCATCCCAGCAGGGTTCTCTTCGGGGAAATGGTTCATAATTTCTCAATGCTCACGCGTCAAAATTTTCCACGTGTGTTCTCGTCATTCCTGGGTAGATGCAAAAAATGAAGTGTCAATTACTTGGGGCACATAGCCGCCCGCGAGTATGTGTCACTGTTCAGCAGGAAGCGTTTGACGACGCGCGTAACAGGATTGTGACCTTATTCATGTCTTCACCGGCGCGTCGTATTCGTCAAACTATGGAAGTCTCCCATACTAATTTTGGTTCACGCGAAGTTAAGGAGGTGATCACGAGAGCACCCAGACGTGAGCGGCTAGATAGTTAGATAGATAGATAGAAGAAATGCTTCGTCTGTAATATCTTTACTCACATTTGTAAAACAGCAACGGTAAAATAAATATGAATTACTTTTCTTAGGTTTAACCAATCACAAGAAGGCTGTTTGTGTGTGACGCCTTTTTGTTGATAATCTGCATACTGTGAAAGAGCTTTTCGTATTGCTCTTCACATGTGCGTTAATTCGTTCCATTTATGCACTTGGAACTGCATGCATGCTTTCATGACGCGAGGACGCGCGTTGCTGTTCCATGCAGCATTCAGTATTTCTTTTGTCGAGCTACACGATAGGACATGGCACCGCACTTATAAAGCACTGCGCATTGCGCCATGTCCACTTATACTCTATGAATGAGTCTTGGCGCTGTCAGCCACAATGATTCTTCACATCTATTTGCTGGTGCGCAAAGTTTAAACACAGTGAAAGGTCATGAAATATATATATATATATATATATATATATATATATATATATATAGTGTGTGTGTGTGTGTGTGTGTGTGTACCCGATAGCAGCATCCGCATCCACACGGGCACGCGTGTGCGTGCACACGCGCGTTTTAATGTCGAGTACCCCTAGCTGCCTGTAGCACGCGCACGCTATCGCGTTTTTTTGAACTCACCGCCGCACCTGTGGAAAATACAAAAGAACGCATGGGCTCATGTACGCAAGCCACTTGGAGCCGCCGCACTGAAACTCTGTATTGATAGCCTGTTTCGCTCCTGCAAGGGCTCTGTGCCGCAAGGAAAACATAAAGGTACAAACGTCCTCCGTCTAGCTCATACCTCAAATTTTCAGTGACACATTTTCAGTGTCTGTAGATTGTTGTCTACACAACCTGCTTCAATATTTTTATACTGTTTTCACACTTTGTGGCCACCAGGGTTGCCACCTATTTCTTAAACAACAAAGAGGCCCTTCAACGAGGGAAAGAGGGAGGGCCGAGGATACCTGGAGATTAATGTCCAACAATAAACACCATGTCAGGTCTTTGGCATACAGTGCCATTTTAAAATAATATTGCTTTCTTTGAGTCAAATAAACCTGATATAAATGCATAAATGGCTCACTGAGCTAACCTACTAGTCAAATCACTGGCATAAAATATCTATGGTTACAATAATGCTCTGTTTCCCTCATTTAAAAAAGAAAAATTGGGGGACCCTTAAGCTTTGATTTTAAGAATTGAGCACGATAACGATACCCTGGTTCTAGTGCGTACTTCAAGCACATGGTGCATGAAATCTTTTCCAACTTGGTATGCACTCACTATGTGGTCTAAAGAAAAGTGTGCAGCAAAATGTGTGCATTTTGTTATGGCTGGCTATCTTTTAACTATGAAGTCCTCAAGATAATCACATGTTCTGATGCCTGATTACAGTGCACGCTTGTATCAAGAAATATTACTGTAATATTACATATTGAATTGTGAAGGCACTATACAGGATACATGTGTTTGCAAAGCTTAAATATTTTTCACTGCATTTTCAAGCAGATGAAGTTATTTTCCTTAATTTCCAAGCAGATGTGTGGCTGTGCGGTAGAACGCCTGCTTGCCATGCAAACGGCCTGGGCTTGATCCTCCCGCAAACTGGGAAATTTTTTAATACTTATTTTATTTGCATCTTTCTTGATTTTTCTGGTTGCTCCCAAGGTTCATCACTCACAATCAATGATGCCCACGAGATTTTTAAAACTATCGCCTTAAAACTGGCATAAAAGGGTAACAATGTATGACTGATTGAATAAGCTTTTACAGCTTATGCCAAATCACATTGGTGTGATGTTGAAATCCCTAGGTCCATTGTTAGACTACCAAATGTCATGGTTTTCACTTTTATGTCTGTTTAGGAGTACAGCAATTAAATGGCTAGGAAGTGTAAATAGATCTTTCTCTATTTGGAAACATGCAGGAGTATGATAAAGTCAAGCTCCCTTTCCCTTGAGTAATTTGAGTTGTATATGTATTTTGAAATGGTGTTTGAAAATCACAGCAGCTGTGCCATTACACCGCTTCGTGGCAAAAGCTTAGTATCGAGTTCTGGAGAATTTCTGCTCATTGCCTGCTGCAGCTTAGACAATCGTTAATCTGGCTTAAAATTATATAGTATATATATTGCATTCTCACTTTCAATTTTGCTTATTATGCAATTTAACTTACCCTTCGTGAATTCATCGATATTTTTCACATAATAACAGAAATTTGCAAAACTTCATGCTTAAAAATAGTGTGACACAATCTTCACTAAAATATGGCCATCAGTTTATGAGAAAAAAGTGGGACGCATATGGCTCATCGACCCATGAAGCATCTTTGAATAAGTGGGGCAACACATGTCACATTGTCTCATAAGGGCACTAAGCTGTAATTCTGCTGCCAAATTTCTTGCCCAAAAAGGCCCAATGGAAGCAGTACAGAGGAACACTTCTAAAACTGTGAGAGAAAAATTGCAGTGAACCTTAATTTCAGATTTTCTACGCAATTCTGCGCCTCTGCCTGTGGCATTGAGTCTAACGGCTCTGTCCCAAGGTCTTCACATACACGTACCCTTTCAGCTTGTGTCTGGGTTGTCGGTAGGTGGCGATAATATTGAAACTCGTCGAAAACAAGGAGAAAACAGCAGGCATAGATGAGTGCACTCATTCATATGAAAATAAAGAAAGAAAAAGGAGAATATTGCTTTTAATTCACATTTAATGAAGCTGTGTCTATGCATGTCTTGTCTTGTATCTGCAATGAATAAGGGCGAACATCTCAGTTAAGCCTGCATTTTCGCAAATAATTAAAATTGTTGTAATGAATCATGGCAAGCCACTTTGACGTGGTGTCAATGCACTGAATGATGTAAGTGTGTTAACAAATGCTGCATCATATTCGTGAACTCTATTCAGGTGTGACATATTTGCTTTTCTCATATATCTTGCATGATTTGATGATCTTGAAAATTCGTGTTCTCTTTGGCTTCCTGGCTGTATGAAGCAGCAATTTTGCCATATTTTTCCTTTGGCATGACATTTTAGCAACAGTGTCTTATCCACAGCTTTTGGTCTCATTGCCTCTCCTCATAATGATAAAAAATATCAAAGAATGTGCTGTTTTGTGGCATCCATCAAACATGAAAAAACAGTTATGCATGTATGCTATGTTGTTAGGCTATGCAAGGAACTGCTTCATTTTTCATTCGAGTGCACTTCCACAATGATTTTAGGCAGATATAATTTTTGCAATTTAGAACGAAATCTATAGTTGCATGATAAAATTCTTTAAAAAATCTGAACAGAAGAATACCATAAATTTGAAACTTTAGCTACCTGGTACGCAATATGACACCGGCTTAAAAAAAATATTAACAGAATAAAAGATTTTAAACTCAACGTATCACTGATACCATGCATTGTAAATGTGCAATATATAGTTTCTCAGTTTCCTTAATGTTTCTGGTACACCACAACTGGAAGGCATTGTGCTGATGGCAACGTAAAGTGGCAGAGAAAGTTTTACTGAGGAAAAAGTGGGATGCATTCATGCTATTAACCATCAAAAGGTTAAGAAATTGATGCTCAGCAGTGGATTTTCCTCCACAGCAACAAAAAACCTGCATTGAACCACAGTGCATGCACACACCATCTCTCCAGCACTTTGCTCATGCACTCTGTCATGGCAGAATTTGGTACCAATGCAGTGAACAGCTGTAGGCCACTGTTTTCAACATGTGTTGCATGTAAGACTCCATCAGCAACAACGGTTGGTGAAAACTGTTTCATTGCCTTTTTTGTGTTGCCACTGCGTGATTAGACATTCTGAATTACGAGCTTTCCAGTGACATAAAAGAAATGTACATTAAAAAAATTGATTGGCCGTAGGAAATAATCAGGCCCTCGAAATCCACAGAACCGTTAAGAAAGGGTAAGTATTCATTGGTACAAGCACATTCCTGGAGCTGAGTAGCCAGCTGCGCTACACAACTTCTCAAGTCTTTTTTCTTTTAATGTGCCAGGGCGGATGCTGTGTATCACACTGTTGCACAAGTTTTCTTTTATTTTGGTGTGCTTAACATTTTAAAACATTAGTAAACTTTTAAAACATATACAGTTTTGCAAATCATGACTGTTGAATCAAACACAACAAAATTAAATTTGGAGTGTTAAATCACTTAATATTTGTAGAGATCGAATCACACTTGTCTAAAACACCCAGCCGACCGCTCCAGTTGCTGTTTTCTGCAGAAATATGTTAATGCCGACGCCGTATGAATATCTAAAATGGCATACGGCGTGGTAGGCCTTTGTGCGATAATTTAAGCGTGAACAGAAGCATATAGCTAAGGTGACGTAGAAGCCGTCACTAACAAGAGCCATGCGCTCCGCTGCTCTGGACAAGTGTGATTCCACCTGTACAGCTGCAGTATTGGCATTTTTTTGGTGCATGAAATTCTCTATGTTCACTTTACATCTGGTCTATTATATAAAAACATGGAAATAAAAACAATAACAAATAAAACCTTCTAGGTCTGAGTGAGAATAGAAGCCAAGCTGCTTGTGTGGCAAGCAGGCATTCTACCACAAAGCCACGTGCCTGCTCAAAAATAATTTTCATGCTTTCTAAATACACGCGTCTAGTATACACGCTTCACAATACAATATGTAATATCGCAGTATTTCATGGTACAAATGTGCATTGCCACTGGCCATCAGAACGTGTGATTATCATAATGACTTCGTTGTTTAAAGCAGCCACAAAAAACAAAAGGCACAAATGCTACTGGAGTATTCTCTTAGGACCATGTACTGGGTGCATATCAAGTTTAAAAACATTTAATGCGCATAGTTGCTCATGATTTAAAGCATACTACACAGTACCTGTATTGCGTGGTCTATCCTGTGTCCCATCTCTGCGCTCTTCGAAGTAACTATGTGTACGTATCAAGAAGCTCGCTTAGCCACCATTTAGAAATCTATTACGCAGACCGCAACTATATGCGAAACCCTCACTAGCACAAGCCACTTTAAACATTGATTACGTAGTAATAATCTGCAGTATAAACTTTTCAAGTAATGTTACCCTGCAAAAAGTATGCACTAGGTGGTTGGAGTATGCACTAGGGATAGGATATCACTGTTGTGTTCTACTCAAACCTTGAGGGTCCCCTAATTTTTTTCACCAAATAATTGTAAGATTCATAGATAGTAATGTACCACAAGCATGGTATTGTAAATAATCACCCTTTTGGCCTATACTGGAAGAGTGAAGGGGGTGTTGTTAGAAGTGAATTTACAGGCTGTTAAGAGTGTATGGAAAATTTGACAGATTGTTGTGTAAGTATGCAAGCATTAGGGCATGTCAGTTCATATTAAATACCTGAAAAAGATCACAGGCAGGGGTCCTGATAGGACTCTTGAAAGCATTTCATCCTAGGAAAGAAGTGATGTGTCATTGACACATCTGTTGAAACTTGGAAGGTCAGAAAAGTATTTCAAGCATAGGTATGTGACGTTTCTTGACAATACATGACTGTGACATTGCACACTTCCATACTGCACACGTGTCTGTTTCCTAACATACTTGCTAGCAAAGCCACAACAGGGTGTTTATCAATTTAAATTTTTTCAAATTTAGTGATTTTTCCAGGTTTTTCACATAGATTAAAAGCAAACTCCATGACCATAATGTCTTCTTGGAAAATGTGCAGTGGAAAGAACACTTTAGCAGTAAAAAAATAAAATAAGAGGCACTCATATAAAACAAATCAACACATTTTACACACACACTCATAATGTTGTGAGTGTATGTGATAATTATGAAAAAAATGTGTGTATCTGGTCAAAACAAAACTTGTGACCCAGGCACTGAGGAAGTTGGCTGTTTGGTTTTTGGAACAACCAGAACACAACCACACAAATAAAATCAACTGCAGCTGCAAGTTTGAAGGAGCCTGCGATAGTCCAACAGTGCAGCCAATGCTGCTGGGAAACGTAAAGGTGGCGCTATCTCGCGGCATTCGTATAAAACAAGGATGCAACAGCCCGGCCAGTTGGCTTACTGGAGCACATTCCAGTTCATTATAATGGCTATAGCCTGCAGGCCATTTAGGATTGGATTAGATTACCTTGATCTAGACTGCTGTATTTACTAATGATTTGCATCCCCGTCTCAGTTGTACATGTCTAAAATATACTTTTCAGCAAAAAGGAGTACTTACGTATTTTATGCGACCTTGTCTTGACGACTAACAACAATGTCGCAACAACGAAACTGTACAGCAAAATTTACTTTATCCTTTCTTTCACTCTCTTTTTTTTTTACACAATGCACACATGCTTGTTGGTGTTTTATTTCTCTGGGTTCTGACACGTGGAGCGCAATGAAGGTACTCAGACACCTGCAATAAAAGCTGCGGTAGCGTTTGAAGCGCTGATGTTTGAATATGGGGTGGAAAAAAGGAATCTGTCAGACCGCAACTGCTTCCCCGATTCCATAGGTAAATAAAAGATGCAGAATCATGATTTAGGCAAATTGGTGAGTGTTCACCATAGAATATTTTACAAAGGAACGGGTTAGAAGCAGTCAGAGAGCGTAACAGCGCAGATTTCACAACTGAAATTTATTTGGAAAAGGAAAGAACATATATAGAAAATATTGACTCATCAGAACTATGCACATGTACACATGTGTTACAACACAGAATGATTCATGTCTTCTCTAAGACCTTATGTTCTTCATCTAGACGAGTGTTACATGAAATACTTATGCACTTGTTGTTAGATCAAATGAATATGCTTCGGCTACTTCACACATGCGCTAATCAACATGTCAATATTTGATATTTGTTTTCTACAAGTGGGGCACACACAGGGCTGGGTAGTATCGCAATAGTATTTAAGAGATACTTCTCAGTGTCTGTATTGTTGTATCGAGGCACTTTTAAAAAATGTATTTGTATCTCAGTAGTGAAATACTTTTACGGTGTATCGCATGTATCGCGATACTATCCAGGACACGGGTGTCTTGTTACTTTTGTTTTTTCGTAAATGAGCTGAGACGTGTTGACAATGGGGAAAAAAATTTCTGCTGTGACCTTGGCAGTTCACGGCAAGATATGCACCCACCATTTCTACATTTCTGCTGAGGGCGAAACTGACTCCTACTTTCTTGAAAGCGAGCTAGTTGCTTTGCTACCCGCATCCCATGATGTGTTTGAATGATGGCCTGCTTCAGCGTGACAACAATGTTATACTGCTATATTGAATTCCAGCACAGATATTTTCATTGTGAGGAGTATTGTATACTGCACAATGGGCGCCATTTTTGAAATGTATTTCCTCATGCCAATTGAACGAGTAGTGTTTGTTTTTCTCGTTTTTTTTTTCACTTTTCTTTTGCAGCGCCCATTTGAAAAACTGGAGCTTATTGCGGAAGCCACAGACCACCCAAAGAGAATTTGGTGCCGTGTGCCATCTACGATACTTCTTTCTGCAGAGCATTTCTGGAAAACGCCAGCATGGCCAAACAGCGATTCGAAAGAGGTCTTTTTGAGTTTCCTTTCGCATTCCTTGTTTTGTCCGTTCTTAATTCTTTCTGCCTTTTCTAAGATGTTTTTAGAAAACACTAAACCTTCAACTGGAAGTTCGTTTGTTTATGGTTCCAGCACTTCGCTTGAACTATGCTCCTTCTAGCATAACTAATAGTGTTGCTGTTGAGTTCCGGATTTCAGTGTACAATGCGTGTGACTGATGCTCTCATATGGCATAGTTTTTATTGCAACTGATATCTGTAAATATGTCGTTATTAACAATTATGTGCAGTGTAAGCATCCTTTGTAATGCCTTAATGACACTCGGAGAATGGCGAAAATATAATAAATCAATTTCATTTGCAAGTTTCAATGTGCTGCACATTTTAAATATTATGCTGCACATAACAAATGTTTGTATGGAGTATAACTATCCCCGACATAGACAAAAGTATTTTAGTATATGTATTCTGGAATACTTTTTTGTCTTTTTGCAAACGTATCTCTGAAATATCCTGTCACATGAATTACAAATTTATCTCAGTATCGGTATTTTTATGCTTACAAACCACGCATTTCGATATCTGCATTCCAGAATACTTTTTCGGGCATCTCTGCCCAGCCCTGAGCACACATCCACATGGCCTACAATGAGCTGCCAAATTAGACGTGATTTTAGCATCTGATAGCATTAGCCCATGCTCTCTTAAGCACACGTTTATGTAATGCCCCATTTCACCTAAATATTCGCAGCTGCAAGACAATGGAATCCCATAAACCACGCCAGTAGTACAAGGAGCATATCTGTGGACATGACTGGAGACACATTTGTTCCCTTTTCCTGGCTGCTGACACAATGCTCTATCCACCAAATACACACATTATGCACTTTATTACGTGCTGAGAATGACATGTTTATGCAATAACGAGCACCAACATTTTTCAAACCATGTGCTATCCTGTGTATGTATGGGATAACTGCCTGCCTCTTTTTCTTGCTAATTTCTAGTGCACTAGAATCACAATGATAAAACTTCTCGATCTTTGAAATTAAGTTTTTCCGACAAGGAGCAAATCACGTCACTCGGAAAGCCAGAATTTGCAAGGCGAGCAACTTGTGCATCAAATGCATGCGCCATAAGGTGCTTGCGTAACTTCTGAAGAGCGACACCCAGCACAGTTGACGCAATGGCTCCCTGTATGGTTTTGAGTGGCCAGAATTAAAATTTAGAATTGGCTTTATGAATCTAGGTTGGTATTGCTATATATGTGATCTTTGACGAAAGCCCTGTCTTAAATCAAGAAACTGTAGCTCATCAATTTTTTGAAACTCCAAAGTGAAACGCTGACATTTCGTTTTCCTTAACATCTTTCTTTATATTAGCAACCAGTAAAGAGCAATTGTTAATGTCCAGTAGAACTAAGAAGTCATGGACATATCAAACAGCGTGTGATGATAACCAATTCAAATGCTTTTGCAGCTGCCCGTCTACATACCCAAGAAAAATGTAACTAATTACAGGTATATTCATGATTCAATGCAGATACCAGATTTTTGGACAAAATTATTTCCCTTCCAAGACACAACGGTAGAATTTAGGTGGCCTGCATGAGCTCTAAAAACGACGCAATAGAGATACCACACTGGCACTGAAACAACAACTCATCATTATCTTCTCTCATGCAGTGCTTTATACACTTCAAATTTTCACATTGGGGCAAACAATAATATAAATCTTTTATGTCTATACCGAATGCATTACGGCACAAAGAAGGTTGTCCACTTAGTGATAAGATGATAAATTCTGTGTTAGAAATTCTTAGCTGATCACAAGTCTTCAAACGCTCCGAATTTCTTTGAATATACTCTGAAACATTTATTTACCAAGTGTCTTTTTTTGAAACAACGGCTCTAGTGGCAACATGAATCTTCACTGAAATAAAAACTGATAGTTTTTGTCTTTTTGCTTTTTTCACACTTGCCGCTACATGTTCCTGATTAAGCGTTAGTAACAGGGCATAAACTTATTCGTTTCAGTCACCCGCTTTGTGCATCAACACTTTTTTTTATTAATATATACCATAAAGGCCCATTCAGGCATTACGCAGGGGGTTTTAGTTATACAATAAATTTGGCAAATCAGAACATTGCCATTATAAAATTAAAGTGGTAACAATGTAAAATACAGTTCCATAGGCAAAGATGCAAAAGGAAAAAAAAAATTGTGGCAGGAATGAAAACTCAGTAAGAAAGACACAGCTATAATGCAAAAATATATATACAGAAAATTGCCATAAAAAAAATTGCCCCCTATCTGCATATTTGACCAAAAATGTCGTCGAAAGACTATTGTATTTCGCCTGAAAAGAGTGAATAGACAGAAATATTTATTTGATGTTTTGCACGAGAAAACTGGTGAATGGGATCCTGGAGGTGTTGCGTGAGACATGAGCGCCATCTGGCGGTAATTTCAGAAACGAAAGGATGGCCTTTGTTGTAGCGAGCACGCAGCACGCAGCATGCGTGCAATCTTGGAGGCCATATTTTGTAGATTTCAAGACCAGGTAGCAGCACAGTATCGTCTTAGCAAAGCGTAGGAGACTCGCCTTTCCATGCGAAGCGTCGCATTGTCCGCCTGCAGTGCTTAGAATTACTTATTTATACCTTTTCTAGTATAGATAAACACAGTGCACAATATCGACGTGTTGATATTGGGCCTCAAATATGTTCAATATTTGCTTTTTATTGACAATCGAACAAGTATGAACGCAGAAAAACTTGAGCAATACTGGTGGATGCTGTGGATGTGGTCGTACTTGAGCCTTTTTGCTGACAGACCAAAATTTTGCATTGGAGTATCCCAAGCAAGACTATCATCTTTAAGGAGAAAATATATTTACAATGAAAGAAGAGTAAAAATAAGCACATACATGCACTTACAAACTCACACAGATAGGTAAGTCATATGTCCAAGAAAATATCGAATTGGTTTACAAAGGTGGCACAATCATTGAATCAAGGGATGTCGCTTGGCAGTGTGTTCCAGTGATGTGTGCTTCGAAGTAATGGTGAGTGTTGATACATAACTGTGCGTGCCAAAAAAGGGTGTATTTTGAATTGGTGATCAATATGTTTCAAAATATTATGAGGTGTGTTTGTACAAGCTTCATGAAGGCATATTTACTATGATAAATGTACGAAAATGCAACAACAGTGACGACAGTCTGCGTTTTTCAAGAAGGGGTAATGAAAGTGAGTGTGTAATGTCTATAGTGCTGCAGTTGCGAGAATACCACTTGGTGATAAATCCTGCTGCATTTTATTTTAATTCTAGTTAATCGATGAGATATGATTGATGTGGGTTCTAGATGATGGATGCATATTCTATCTTTGAACGGACAAGTGTAGTGTATGCTAGCATTTTAGAGGTATAGTTCACCAAGTAAAGGTTTCTTTTAATAAATCCAAGTGCTTTTGACACCTCACTAGTTATGATATCGATGCGCTATTCTAAGGCAGGTCAGAAGATAAATGAATTCCAAGATACTTAAATAGGGATACTTTTTCAATGGGAAGAGCTTGAATTTCATATTGACTCATTTTTGTTTTATATGCTCTTGTAAATGTCATGGCCTTCGTTTTGGAAGTGTTAATTTGCCATGGTGACACCAAAATGCGAGTTTATTAGGGTCCAACTATAATTACTCGTTAGCTTGGGTACTGTCAATTTTTTATAAATGATGTAGTTGTATGTAAATAATTTGATAGTAGATGACAAACCATGTCTAATGTCGTTGATGTAAATGAGAAACAAAACTGGTCCCATGATTGATTCCTGGGGTACACCAGACTTTGCATGTGAAAGTGAAGATGCATGTCCATCCACATAAATTGATTGCTGCAGTTGCTCAGAAAATGACTTATTCAGCTTTTTTCCAAACCAGTGGCTACCTTATCATTATACATAGAGCCATCTAGAGTTGAAAAGAAGCCTTCCTTGTCAGCAACCAAAACATGCAACTTAGCTTCCAGATGTGTCTCAGACAGCATGAACACCGTTGTGAGGAGTGACCAGGCTATGTACAACAAAGGCAAGCTGAAAAAGCTAAGTTGCGTGTTTTGGTTACCTTCATGCTACCTTCATTTACGTACTCTTCTATGAACATAATGATAAAAAATACTCATGGATTTAATAACACCATCTCAAGGAAATAAAATGAGAAGAGAGTGTGCTACTCTTGAAATATCTGCAATAAGTGCATAGCGGAGGACGTTTGCAGTTGCATCGCCAATAATAATAATAATAGCAATAATATTATACAAGGCCAGACATAGCCCAGCAAACCTCTTGTGATGGCAGTTCTAACATAAGCACCAAACTAAAAGGCCTTCAAGCCAAGCCGAATTTGTGGCCACGACAAATATGCACAAATTTACCGATGTGAGAAATGCTGTGCTTGGAAAGCCAGATTATGATATGTAGAAGGAACATACATCAAAATAGTGCATGTACCAACATGGAAGCTAAGGAATGCTTTAGTCAATGGGAAGAATAAGCTGCCGAGCGAACTTTCTGTAGTCTTCTTTACACTGTAGTCTGCCACGAGTGTGACATGTCAGTCTATGAGACCTGTGATTTCAATGAAAGAGTTAAACAACACAACAGTTCAAAATGAAGTCACCAAATCATGGGTGGCCTTGGATGCCCTCGTGAACATGCGGAATATACAGGCTTTCAAATTGACTTGTCAAGCAACCGTGTTCTGGTCGAAGAAAACAAGCTTGCATCATGCCAGCACCTGGAATCCCTGCACATTCACACAGCTGCACATATACTCAATAAGATTTATGGAACGCTGACCTATATCTTTTGGTGCTTACATCACGCACCTAGTCATACTTAAATACGATGTACCTTTCTTATGGCTGTCATTCAGAACAATATCAGGTGCCCAAACATCAGTAAACTTTGTGTTAATTTGGTCGGTGTATCCTTTTGTTTGTACACTAAGAAGAAACAGTTATGCATTGCCTTTTTTTAGGCCTCTTCTAGCTGTTCACTGTAGTTGCAGTCGAAGGAGTGACTTTTTGAGTATTGATCAAGGGTAATGCTTATTTTTGTGATGGTGGCACAGACTGCCGCCAGTTTCCATGAATTAGCCAGGTTTTCCAAAGTTCCTACAGTTTTCCAGCAAGGCCCCAATTCTCCGACTTTCTCAGGTTGGTAGAACACCCTGCACAAACAAAGATAGATGGCAGTTAACTCGCGTCCTGTTTCCTGTCTTATGCAAGTGTCATTCTGCACTTTATTACCTTAGAAGTACTTGCTGCTAGGCAGGTTGGTATAACATTATTAGGGAAAATTCTAGACGATGCGAATGTGTGGTGCAGTGTAATATTTTCTGTAGTTCAGCTGCGACCGATGCTCTTTTTCTGTGCTTTTTCATTTTTCCAGTGGTGCTTAGGCATAATATTTTTCCCCTTAGCTTAATTACCTCCCTGAAGCTATGCATCATCTTGCCCATTAACAACCATTGTTAAACTATTGTATGTGGCATTGTTGATGCAAAATGACCTTGAGTATGCTAAAGCTCCTACAGGATCACGGCTGAATGTGACAATCAGTTCACCATTTATAGGACCCGAAGTATTGACATTTTCAATATATCTGTTGCACAGTGCTTCATTGGAGCATGCAAGCTTAAAATATGGTGCTCCCACAGAGAAATTTTTCTTCCTGTGCTGTGACCAACGGGAAAACTATGTAGACAATAACGAAAAGAGATCACAACTAGGTTGGCTGTGTGATGTCTGCCTCAATAAACATGTAATAAATAATGCAAGTGTGCTTATATCACCATGGTGTGCCAGTTTATTATACATTTGATATGAATCCTGCTCGCTCCACCATGGTGTTCCTAAGGGTGTACACAGTC